>CM040185.1:37108240-37298240 GCA_022606455.1 Callitettix versicolor | reverse complement strand
CAAATTGACGAAGACCCTACAACGGCTTAAAGGTAATTCTCATTAATAAATAATATATATATATATATATATATATATATATATATATATATATATATATATATATATATATATATATATATATATATATATATATATATAATAATATAATATACATATAAAATCTGGATCACATAAATGGGGTTTCTCTTAATCTCGTGGTGAACTCTAAAGTTCTCACTAAAGGTGAACTGCGGAGAGAGGTAGGAAAGAAGTTTCAATGAAATCTGGAAGCAAAAACACAGGGGCGAATCTGGAAGCAAAAAACACAGGGGCGAATCTGGAAGCAAAAATAAGAATCAAATCACAGGGGTGAGAATGTAGGCGAGAAGTTGGGAGTCATTGAAGCTGTACTCCAAGATTATAAATGTTAACCAGAAGTGTTTTAGACGTTCATAAGATGGTCATACTGTCGTTTACACCTCAGAGATTCTGTTGGCTAAAGAACAAACGGAGTTGAAGCAGGAAATTATCCTGATAGAGATTCCATCGAAGGTACACAGATCTGTCTATGCGATTCCTGGTCACTTGCGTACCGAACGGGGCCAAGACGTGGCTTGAGAGCTAGGTCCCTCTCATTACATTGGTTGAGGACATAGAATTGAACAGAACTCTAATCCAGAAGGTGTTAGGTGAGGGTATGGGTCCCGAAACTTCTGTGCAAGCTTCCACCAGTCCATTGGTATTGCACGTAATTAGAGCTTTTATTATCTATCCTAAGTGGATCAAATCCCTGATATTCTGGGGCACTATGTTTTTGACATGCCCCAGAACAAAAAAAACAGTTGGAGTCCGATGTGAACTCCTTGGCGGTCATGATACCAGCCTTGTTCTTCTAATCCATCTTTGTTGAAAAAGGTAGCTCAGAGGCCTTCGAACATCGTTGCAGTAGAAGGCAGTAGAACACCATCTCGTTGAAAATAAACTGGCCTTACCAAAGCTTCTATATCGTCAACATAAGGAATTTAAAAAGATCAAGCTTGCCACATTAAGTTGGACCTTTGATGACGTTCTCACTCCATAGGCCTCACTATTAGATACTGTGAGAGGTAAACAAGAACAGGACGTGAGAAGCCGTATATAGGTTATGCAGGAAGGAAGAGGATAATCAAGTCACATAATCTATGATTATGAAGTTTTGACAACTTGAGGAAAAAGGTATTTGGCTTTTACGACTCTGAAGACCTCCAGCAGAATAAACTATTCAGGGGACAGCTAGAACTCCATACCAGTCTGTTGAATAAAATCCAAGAAACAATAGGTCCTTTGAACGCAAACTCCGAAACTTCGTCTAACAAACCTACAAAATCATCAGTTTCGAAGATGTTTTTGAATAGAAAAGGGAAGAAGCATGACAAAAACGTAGGTGTACAAAACTGATGTTTTTTGAAACCAAATTTATTCATTGTTTTTAGGGGCTAATATTCTCAGGTTGACTTTACAGGAATAACAGTTGTTCTACTGATTAAATGTTTCCATTGAAAAATCTCAGAAAGGACTAACCAAAAAGGTTGTAAGGTAGGTATTGCAGTCTTACAAATCTTTACTAAACTGAGTTGAAAAAAAGTAAAAATTAAGAAAAATGGGAAAATAAAAAGTTCAATTTAGTGCAGTACGGTAAATAAACAGGCTTACATTTCTGTTTGCGCTCGACTTAATAATGTTGACAGTTCATTAATAAAACCAATAAAGAAAAAAGCAGCCAACATAAGCCTAACAAGAGGGGAAAAGTATCTGGGATCTTAGCGAAAGTATTTTTTTTGAATGAATAAAAAAATGAAGATAAAGTGAGACAAGTAAGAAGGGGGGATTGTTGGGTACAATTACAAATGCAAACACAGATTTATTTCCTTAGTAAAGTATCACTGTAGAAAAAAGTATTTGCCAAGTAAGGGTGTAAGAATGTAAGGGTGCATTCTCATTAGCTAATATGGGAAGCCTGATCCAACGTTTTTCTTTCCAATTCAACATACCTTGAGACATTATAAGGGGCTGATCAAGATAAGGGATAAAACACATATTCTTACACAAAAGAATGTCAAGTTGGATGTATTTCTTTTACTGTATAGACTATTCACAACCTCTTTTCTGTTCTATATCTGTTATACTGAAGAATAAAAGAAATATAACAGATACAAAACTTAATAAACGCGGCACATAGGTGTCTGGCTGACGTGATAGAAGAAGATTTCTAAAAGTCAGTTTTTTTATCTTACCCTTTATGGTATTCTGATTTTACCACCATAATCATCATTAAAATCTGAATATATTACTACTTTAAACTTTCAAATTACATTCAAAATACAAAAATGAACCTTAACTGCTCTCAAAAAATTCCTAATTTCAACGAGTTTTGACATTTCCAAAGACTAATTCATGAAGCACATAAGACTACGTCACGAAATCAGATAAAAAAACAGACAAAAAGTTGAGAATTTTTACAGGTTTGAAATAGCCGTCATTTTGAAACTGTTAGATGAATTTTGCTGTTTAACTAATTTGTCCAAGCTATTAGCAACATCGATTTTTGCACCAAGATTTAATCAAATCGGTTTAAACTGCGGGTATTAAAGTGGTAAAACACCACACACACACACACACACACACACACACACACACACACACACACACACACACACACACACACACACACACACACACACACACACACACACACACACACACATTTTAACGACACATCAAACAGAGTTTTAGAGGTTAGGATCAGTGCTCAATCTCTGCAGCGGTGGGCGCCATGCCTCCCAACCAAGACAAACACTAGTCGCAGTTCTAACTTTAAATGCAATTTAATTCCGCACTTTAGTGGTGTTTGCAGTGTCTTCGTCTGGAAGTAACCGGCAACTGTGCACAAACTTTTATACTTAGCCTATTAAGCAGACGATCTAGTGGAACAAACTTGCTACTGTTTCTCATATAAGTAACTGCGACTCGAAATAAGAACCTTGAGTTGCTCAGTTCAGAGATTCAGCAGTCTGTCTCGGTGCTGTGGCTAAAATAAGATATTACATATGAAAGGACTTGTATTGGACAGAAGAAGTGAGAAAATATTACTAATTTAAGGGAGAAACGTTGGAGGAAACGTTGGAATTAATGGGATGTTAAGAGTCCGAACGAAATAAGAGTAAGAAAGTTAAGAGTTCGAAAGAAACTAGAGTTAGACAGTTAAGAGTCCGAAAGAAACGAGAGTTAGACAGTTAAGAGTCCGAAAGAAACGAGAGTTGGACCAGTTATACGAGAAAAATATTTTATCATACTTTCAGAAAAAAACCGACTGAGTTAATTCAGCCATATTGATTAAATGTCGCTTTTCAACCGGCAACAGATTGTAGTGACGTCAGAAGTTGACTTTGATTACATTAGACGAATGAACTTAAAAATTACTTAAATAAACTGGGAGTTACCTGGGGGCGGGTAAGAAGGAAAACTGAGTTTAAAGAAGTTATTAAGATTATAGACAAGGCGCAGATCCTTAGAGAACTGTCACGCAGGATTAAAATAAGTAAGAGACCAACTAAGCTGGAAGTCGAATAAAAGTGTATCAGGTAGAAATGACACTTTTTAGATGTCCCATTTATAACTTTTTTCTGTTTTCCAGAATCCAT
Organism: Callitettix versicolor; assembly: GCA_022606455.1. Taxonomy (NCBI): domain Eukaryota; kingdom Metazoa; phylum Arthropoda; class Insecta; order Hemiptera; family Cercopidae; genus Callitettix; species Callitettix versicolor. The sequence continues at coordinate 37,294,578 of CM040185.1, read as the reverse complement.
TACGTACACAAATATTACTGAGTAACAGTAACTTCCAGTAGAGGTTCAGAAACGTCAGACATCAAACCTGAAGATTCTAATACAGCTTTAGCCACCCCCTCAACGTAGAGAATTACCTTCGTATCCTCCCGCTGCTGTGATCAGTAACCGCTGACTTACTTCTGACCGTTTCTGCTTCGATATCTCGTTAAAACTGCTGATCACAGCGGTCGGCCCATCGATGTGTAATTCTGTTCAGTCGTAAACATCTAAGAGATTATAGAAAATGGGTTTTGACACTATCATAGCTTCCTTCTTAATTGTTCTCTTGACATTATTAGGAGTTCAAATAAGATATTTTCAAGATGGAATAGCGAAGAATTATTTACTAATTTAATACACAGTAAACTGAAAAAGCACAAATTAGAATTTTTTAGACTGAAACCGTTTTATTTTGACTTTTTTTTTAACGCAAAGAAAAACACTAAAAACGTCGCAGAGTGACTACGGGGAGCGGTGCAGTCGGGCCGAACTTGTATGACGTCACGACTGACGACTACCGACAGTTCCGACGGAATAGGCCTCGCCGGAAACCACAAAATCATATATCTACTGCCAGCAGTTACTGTTTGCTAATGGTGGGCTAAACGAAAATGTCTCTGTAACGGGTTCCAATGTCACCGTTCCAGCCCAGAGTGAGTTCCATAATGCTAAAAATAACAGCTTTCCAATCGGTTGGAATTATTGCTTTGTGAACTGTTTTTTTAATAACGTCCTGTACAGGCAACAGCAACTAAGACAACAAAATTTGAAAAAAATATTGTATTCAATTATTAAGTTACAAATCCAATCTAAGATTTGTGTAAAAACTGCAAATCTATATTAACTAACACAAGACAGCGCAGAAAAAATACACATTCAAACCAATTAAAACTTAAAACATAAACTCAACTTGATCACATAAACTTAAAAACAAAAAGCAATAAATTAAACTTCTAATGCCTGCATAACAAACCTCCTAAACGTTTTGATTCTGCATTGTTAACTAGTAACAGTCACGTAACAGTATGTTAATAAGCACTTGGAATGGAATTTGAACTGGAACTATGTAACTATAACTGTATTTTTTAAAAGATAACGTGACAATATCGTTCCTCAAAGCCCAAAACAATCACAAAAGTATCAGTTACGCATGCGCAGTTCTTGTTTGTTGCTTGGTGCAGAGAGAAGATGTGAATGTCATTAGAGTATCATCTCATGACGTATGATCCTGTTAAAAAATAGCAGTTTAACTGGCATAACTCCAGGAACGTTTATTTATTTGGAAATAAAAAGCAATTTTTCTTTACACATCTTCTTTTATATAAAAAAAACTCAAAACTAGTATTGGGTACTTTCATATTATTACTTTAATTGAATACTGTTTAAAAATATTTTTCCTAATAATTTAACGAAGATAGCAAAATTTTGTTTTTTTTGCTAATACAAATATGTTTAGATTAAACACAAATTGACAACTACCACTGTATCTCAACAAATTAACGAAACCATCAAAATTGGTTTGTAACTGTGTTATATGAAAATCACTTTTATTGATTTAGGGATTTAAAATTTAATTTTGTATTAACTAAAATTTTAATTTAACGAACTCCTTAAACAAAAACGTATTACTACTTATTCTGGTAATTATTCAGAAAGGGTTTACGGCCAAGCTTAAAAATTCTATAACAATCAGTTTTGTTCTATCATTACAGCAAGAGTTGCAAAAAATGCTTTTATATTCTATGAAAATAATTTCATCGTTGACTGTACTTAGGAAGGATGCCTTTGAAGTGCAGCTTAAATCTAGCTTAACCCACTCTGGTGGAAAACTTCGACAACACTAATTAACAAGGAAGTTGACAAAATAATGGAACTGTTATTATATTGTGAAAATAAGAAACCGGAACCGTTTCGTAGATTTTTTAAAACTTATTTCTTAAAATTAAAAACTGACTTAATCGACTACTTTCAGAAAAAACCTCAAAGAAGATACTCCTATAAACGAAGAAATATCATTCAAGGAAATTTTAGGAATCAGCATTTTGAAAATAATATCCTATCTAGAACTGTTTACGCAACAGGAGAAAACTTGTGTAGTTGTGTACTCAGCATCTGACGTAGGCCCTACGTATATTTTCGGAAAAAGACGCTCTCTTCACCGAGATTGAAGACTTTTTTTTAGTGTGATTTCAGTTTCAATATTTCAACTTATCTTCAAGAAATGACTCCTATTAATGGATCAGCTGTTATACACTTCCTACCACAAACTCAAGTTACACCAGAAACAGATCATTTTATGTTGAATATTATGCTTATTTCTTTGTAGACGGATGATTAAAAAACAAAACAAAACAAAAGACGTGAATAAAATTAATTCCCTTTGTTAATGATTAAACAAAGAAAGAATAAAACGCTGCTTTAAAAATGAACGAATTCTCTATTACGGTGATTAATATTTTGGAATTAAATACTACCAATCGAAAGTCTAATGTGCCTACACTCGAAAAGAAAAAAAAAACAAAAACAGGTCCTATTGGCGAATTTTCATTAAAAGAATAAGCTATTGGAGCAGCCACTATGGCCACAGCTACATCCGGGACTTTAAATGATCATCAAGTGTGTGTGTGTGTGTGTGTGTGTGTGTGTGTGTGTGTGTGTGTGTGTGTGTGTGTGTGTGTGTGTGTGTGTGTGTGTGTGTGTGTGTGTGTGTGTGTGTGTGTGTTGGTAGCTTGGAAAAGTTTGTTAATCAGCAAAATTCTTATAACAATTTGAAAATAGCGGCTATTTCAAATCTTTAAAATTACATAACTTTTTGTCCTACACATTTTTTTTAAGTCAGATTTTATCATCGTGATCAACGTTGAAATTTGCATAAATAAACATTTCTAATTTTCATTTTAATTTTAATTTTTAATTTAATTAAATTAAATCGGTTGAGCTTAAGACAAGTGTTTGACAGCGGGCAGGGTTACTATATTTTCATTGTAATTTGAAAATTTAAAATACTAATACATGCAGACTTTAATGATAATTATAAAAAGTGACAAGAAAATATCAAAAAAGTTGAGATAAAGCAAAATATTTTTGGAAATACGCTTCTATCACGTCTGCGAGACATTTGCGTCCTACACGTGAGAAAAGAAACAAATTCTAGGTATTAGGACCGTATAAGATACGAAATAGGTAAATAGATTATAAATTATCCATTTGTAGACAAAAGTTAGTAAATTTTTTAAAGAAAAAAGTAGTTTACATTATATTGGAAGAAAAACACAAATGAAGCATTTGTTTGAGAAAAGAACCAAGTAGTTTAAGGTGTTATTTGAAGAAATAAACAAATGAAAGATATAACAATGTGAATTACGTACGCGTTTTAGAGCAAAAACAAATTAGTTTTGTAACTTTCTGGAGACAGACACAAACAACTACATGAATATTTATCTGAGGTTATAACAAAGGAGGTTAACAATTTCTTGTGGACAGAACCAAAATAGGTTATCCACATACGTAAAATGCTAAATAAACATATTAATAATTTAAGCCTGACTTAATCTATTTGATTAAGTCAATAGGTTCGGCTTAAATCATCTAAGCATGACAGAAATGAATAGAATAAGTATATAAGCATGACAGAATCAAATAGAATTAGAATCTAAGTATGATATCGTCAAAGAAATTAATCACCAAATCATGAGAAAATGAAATTAATGAAGCACCTAAACGTGAGAAAATTAAATAAAATAAGTATACAATCATGGCAGAATCAAACGGAATAAGTATCTAAGCATGAAAAAATCAAATAAATTAAGGATCTAAGCATGACTGAATCAAATCTTTACCAATAGTTTTCAAATTTACGGATTTTACTTAAATCATTTAATTTGTCAACATATTTTAAAATTTTATCTGGTAATATAAATTTATAGGTTAATTATGTATATCAGACAGAACTGAATACTTCTCATATATGTCTGGAGAAGAAACCAAATGAATTGTAACCGATATTTTACGAGAAGGAATTTAAACCCATATTGCGAACAGAATCAAATTGGTTAGCAAATACATAGCACACCAAATAAACTAAACATGTAATCATTTATTTGGGGATAGAACTAAACATTTGTCTGAGAATGTAATCAAATATACCAGTAGTTCAAAGAATAGTAGACCTCGTATTATATTGTTAATTAATTGCCTGGCCACCGCTCTGACGCGTTCGTAAACTTTTCCGCCAATTTAAGCGTTAATCGTAATATTTACTAAAAACATGTTACTGAACCAACTATATTGATTGAAAGTTGTATGCTTTTTCTTTATTAAGCGTTTAAAATTATGATACATCTTGCTATTTAGCAAGTATTACAGGAAACAGTCGGCAACTATAACCGTCATCGTTAAATCGGAGGCAGCCAACTTAACTTTTGTGCCAACGTCCGGTTTTACAGAAAGTCTGTTACATAAATCGAATTCCAGCATTTTTTTAGCTCTAAAGATGTTTTTTTCAACAAAAAAATTAAAAATATCAAGCAGTAAACAATAATAATACTATAACCAACTACTGTTGAGACTTGTTAAGTGAAACAATTTCAGATTGGTCAAAAACGCTTTAATAATAGATACAGTTTTTTGGAGAACAGGTGAATTCTTTTGCTAGTTACGCAGCTGATCAAGAGGTTTTCTACATTTTTCTTACTATATACTAATGTATCTACTTGAAAAATAATGTTAATAAAATATGTTTATTTAGCTTAAAATGTACTAAAAAAAAAAAATAAAAAAAAAAAATTCTTTTCTATGTAAGAAATCTATGTAAGAATGGATTAAAAATGAAGTGAATGGGAACATTCTTATACATATGTAGGTCGGGATTTTCAGAAGGTACTTTCCTAGAAAATTTCAAAACAATCGGTCTATAAGTTTGGCTAAAACTGCGTAACAAACAAACAAACAAACAAACAAACACACACACACACACACACACACACACACACACAAATAAATGTGAACGGTCGAATTGAATCGTAATACTAGATCAATAAACCTTTAAATCTGTCCTAAACAAATTAGTTCTAAAAGTAAACGTTACAAGAATGTTGTATTTAAAAGAAAAATCACGCATCCTCCTTTACGTCTTTTTATCTGACGGAAAAAACAAACCTTGGTATTAAAATACAATTTCGCGACATAATTCATTTCCGAAATACAATTAAATTACTACGCGGAAACTAAGCAGTGACAGATACGAATGCCAATTACATCCGTGTTTTGCCCTCTTCTTGCCGTCGCGCGGTTCCTAGAGGTTTTTACCGACGACACGAATATCCTATTTGGCTTAAGGCGATATTGCACCCTCAAAAAACCGTTCGGTGGTCGAACACAATAGGGGTTAACTTCATTAGTGTCCGTTTTTACCCGCCCTTAGATTTATGGCCGTAATTAAACCGGTCGGCAGAACTTGTCATTTTCAAAACCTATTAGCCCAAATGGAGCGGAGCAACGCGCGCACCTGAATCTGTCCGTCTTGTGATTAATTTACATGAGATATGTCAAAATGGTATTAGCGTACAGTATTACTTAGCTAACTGGGTGGGAACGTTGGTGGGCAGTGGGGTGAATTTACCAGTTTTTGTTTTCCCCCTGAAAATACAGAACAGTTTTTTGGTGGACTAAACATTTCAAAACTGAAGATTAATTTAAGATTTTTTTCAGCATCGTAGTGCAACGCTAAATATTGTTATAGACAGGTATGCACTAATCATTCCTGCGAAACAACGTATTCACTCCGCAATATGCTATTTTAAATTATTTTTTTTAGGCTGTGTGTTTTGTTGAATCACGGTAAATCCTTAAAAACTGGCGAAGTCAGCTAAAGGGGTAAGCAATCCAACTGTACCTCTAGCTTATACTGTTCTCACTTATATGGTCAATACACACACACACGCGCGCGCGCAGCACCTAGTAGGTGTTTGCATAAGTAAGAATGTAAAGTAGAATAAGCAGGATCTCATCACGAAACAAAAAGCTACCCAAACGGAGGAATACTTCGAGTAATATTGATAAACAGAAAACAATTGAAAGGGAATCAGTAAAGCAAGCACCTGCAAGTACCTAAACAAGGAAATGGGAAGTCATCTATTAGAAGTGGAGGAATTACCCACTATGAATAATTTACAAATCCTACAGTTTATGAAGAGACTAGGGCTGTAGATGCGCCGTAACTGAGCATCATAACAAATTAGAATTTGTTTTTCTAGATACGTTACGTACAAACCGACATATACAGAAAAATATTTCATAATATCGGTCAATTGTTTTTTTTCCAAAGTTGTGCACATATACACACGCACAATCGCGCGCACACGAACACAGGAATACGTTTTTTATACTTCGTATAGTGAGAAACTGGAAATAGAACCGGCAGATATTTTCCCAAAATCGGCATGTCATAGTAATTATAAAAGTTCATAAAAAAAATCACTTTCATTTACACCGACCAAATTATAAAACTTAATTTCATAAATTCAAAGTGTTTTCGAATATTGAAACAATGTTTATTTAAAATATTTCAATGCAAATATCAGAGGGCCGTTTCAACCACTCGGCCCTCAATTAGTATTCACCGATGTCGTTAAAGTATCGCCGATAAGCCACCCGGCATATTTAATGAGCCCAGGGAATATGAGCATGTCTTAATCTACCCCTGTAGATAATATCTTCCGCAGTGGACTGTAGTACACGTAGCTCTACTGAAATTCGACCCCTGCCTAAGGCCCCGGTTTTATCTGACAACAGAAATAACATTTTGACGGTTTGAATCTAGATTCGTTAATAGCAAAATGTCCAAGCATTTAATAATACTTTATATATATGGTATTACATCTCAAATTGTAATTTTAATGTAAGGGTTTTGTTTGAGGTAAAATGAAAAAACCGAATTTGCTTTATTTGGCAGGTCGTTTGTGTTGTCGTGGCGCTCGACCTTGACTGGGCTAACATGCTGTCTGCTTACTGCCAGTATTGGAGGGAGGTAAAAGTTCAGTCTTATTTAGACTATCGTTCCGTGAATATAACGTATTAGTTGACATTTCCCGTACAGCGTACCCACCACAAACTTAATTACTCCTCCTTCAGGCGTCACGAAAAAACAAGTACGCACTGTATAAACATGTTAAGCTGGAGCTTTTAAAATATTAAAGCAAAAAAAGATAAAACCACAATAAAATTCAAAGTATTAAATTCTGTTGAAAAAGTAAAACTTAACTAAATTCGATTAAATTAATCATTGAAGAATTACAATGAATTTAAAATTCAACCAATCTTACTAATGTCCAGAGTAAGAAGTCATGATCTTCATTTTGTAATTCTTCCTTTGTAATTTTAGGAGGTTTCTACTTCCTCAACAGAATATCTTGTTGAAAATAAAAACCCATAAATTTTGTTTCCTTATAATTAGTTACAATCAAAATATTCTAAAACATGTTTTCTGTTTCTGTTTTTTAAAGACTATTGTAAGTTTGTAAGTTTTGTATTATCACGAATTTTTTTTTCTTTAACGACCGACTATTGTGCACACTTGGGCTAATGCAGACGATGGGATGATTTATAGCGTATGAAAATGCCAAGCCCTGGCCGGGACTCGAACTCGGGTCCTCGGGGTGAAAGCCCAGTACGCTATCAACTAGGCCACCGAGGCAGCTACGAAAATTATTAACATAACACTGAATAATGTGTGGAGGAACATTTAACATGAACTAAGTGGTTTATAAAGCAAACATATTTTCATATTTGATGGATATTTAAACGAATATGTAACTGTTTCAAATTTGAATAATCGTTGTCAGACATCTCGGTCATGTCAGGTAGCGACTTTTCAAAAAAGATAAACAATTTTAATGTGACTATAAAATTTTCCAATCACATTTAAGGATATACAAGTAACTACTACAAAATGTTTTTGTAGAAAAGCAAAAGTTACATTTCACTCTGATAACATTAACTTTAAGTTATCGTAAGTTTTAAACATAATGAACATTGCTTCTTCTGCAAAAACGGTTTGTGGAATAATTTACTTATCCATACTTTGGTAGAGGATTTTTAATAATTAATTTGTAGTTATCTCATTGCTCTTTGTACTTTTATGAACAAATTTAGTACTTTACAATACGAAAATAAACATTCTAGTTAAAAGAATTTTAATGGATGATGAAACTGTTCAGGTTCTAAGCAAAATCTGTTTTTGTGAAAAAGTTGAATCCACACACACACACACACACACACACACACACACACACACACACACACACACACACACACACACACACACACACACACACACACACACACACACACACACACACTTTCAAAACGTGTTCTAGTGATAAGGATCAAGCTCACTTCATGAATCCTGAGAAAGATTTATGGAGCGGCAATTATTGTGACACATAAACTCTGATCTAATACTTAATTTTCGAAAAAAAAGTAGCCAATGAAATGAAACAGTGAAAAAACAAACTGAAAAGCAATCACAATTATCCTATAAATATAATAGGAACTTTCATTGCATTGTACAATGTATATTTTTATAAGATCAAAAATTTTAAATTGAATTCGCTATCTGCACACGTGATAGCTCTATCCTACCTGATGACCAACCCAGAGCAGGGACACAATTAGTTCGCAACGCTCCTATCTTGATAACAAACAAAGGTCATATTGATGAAGGTCATAACTTACCCACATGCCTGGGGTGGGGTGTTGGGTTCGACACCTAGTTTCACCCGTATCGGTTCTACTGTTGTGCATTATTGTGTGAAAACGTGCCTGGCTTTGTAATTTATTATTTGCTGCCCGAAGTTATCTGATGGACCGCGCCAGCTCGTTGGTTCGGTTTTGTTTCTTTACGGTCGGCTCTAAAGTTTTTAAGTTTTCCATTAAATTCTCTAAATAAGTAACGTACTTATTCAACTTATTTGCCGAACTAAACTAAAAATTTTGTATTGTACTTTTTGAATAGCAAAGAACTTACTTCTGTTTCACTCCAGCAATTTGACTGAACTAATTTAAAATCAAACCGATCATCATAAATGGTGTTTAGCTATTACCGAAACTAAAAAATAACAAATAAAACTTCACATTTATTAGTTAGAATGAATACTCAGTCAATTATAATTGGCTTTTATAGTTCGACTATTTGGTGAAATAATTTTAGGTAATCTTTAATGCATATAGAAATTATGACATTCAGTTACCTCACTGAATTTAACAATCACAATTTAGCACATTTATAACAATCAATTATTTTATCTATACTATTTTAAAAATCTAATATCTTAATCACGAGTGAATGTAGCTTTACTATTACACTGCGACTTTTGTACGTCTATTTTGCCCTTTTCTATATTCCAGACATGCTCAGTTAAGGCGACTTATCTAGTCCTAGTCACTTTATAAAGACTTAAGAGAGGATTTAAGGTGAGTAGCTTTCCACTTCTAATTAGTGACTTTCCAGTTCCTTATTGAAGTGCTTGTAGATGCTCTGCTAATTCTCTTTAAATTTGTCTTCCTCTTGACCCTCATTAGGGTCAGCGGTAAAATTCCGCTCATTTTTTTGTATTCTTTTTTTTTTAGCTAAGGAAATGAGGTCAGCCCATACAGAGCCTTGCATGCACGATTAAGGCTAAGGCACACTGGCAGGTCGCACAGTATCTCAAGAGGCACGTTTGATTTGGCCGATGTCATTCACTCCATCAGCTCGGCTCACTTTACATTGTAGAGTTAGCCAAACTATGCAGAGATGTGAATGTGTCTTGAGTAGATGAGTGAGAGCAGTATGAGCTAGAGGTACGGTGGGATATCCCATCGCCTGCTCACTCCAGTTGCCTCCGCCGGATCACAAGTATAGTAGTCATTGAAATCTGCATAAATTAGTAAATATACTTACAAACATTACGTTAATGAACCTGACCGCCGAAAGGTTAACTTTCAAATTGCCAACAATTTTTAAAATCTCGAACGGTAATTTATACAGATGATAACGTTTATTACGATAGTGTAATCAATTTTAAAAAAAATATTATTGACAACAATTTGATTTATGGTTTGTATTCACCGCTATTTAGATATTTTTTAATGGATTCGGAAAAACATCAAGTCTATACAAACACTTACCAAAGTAGACATTTGTTTTTAACGTATATGTATCCATCTTGTTTCTGTATCTTATCATTATTACCTTCTTCCATATTGTTTCCGAAAAGTAAAATATTAAAAATGGTGATTATAAAATATATTTTTTAAAGATTTATTCACTGTAAGTCTCACGGTAGTGATTGAAGTTTATTCCCACGATCTGAATTCATAGGAAATATTATTGTGTAAGACTCCCAGCCTTATTCTATAACAAACACATAACTAAAATCAAAAATAAGATGCATGCAAAATCTCTCTAAATACGAGGGTTGTCCGTAAAGTAAGGTTCCCAAGGCGCTATAGTCGCTGCGAACGTTGTTACGCGGAATCCGGTGACCTTAACTTGCAGCTTGGTTCCTCCTCTCCCAATCCCCATTCCGCGAGCGGTCTGCGATGCTCAGTCTTGGCTTGGTAGCCTATAATAATGGAATTGCCTCGTCTGTCTCCCGCCAGGTGCAAATTAAGCTATGTGATTCGTTTTTTGTGTGCAAAAAACACTACGCTGGTGGACATTCATATCCAACTGTGTGAAGTCTACAGAGAAAAATGTATGAGCATATGTATGCGCATGAGCATAGAACACGTGCGCAAATGGTGCAGAGAATTCAAAGACAGACGTTCATGACGAACAGCGTTCAGGACGACCATCTGTTTCGGACGAAACGATTGCGAAAGTGGAAGAAGGGTGACTGCACGATCGAAGGGTGACTGTTCGGGAGCTCTCCGAGATGATTCCTGATGTCAGCAAGACCTGCATTGATAAAATTTTGACAGACCTTTTAGGGTATAGCAAGGTTTGTGCAAAATGGATCCCAAGCAGACCACAAACGGCAACGGATTGATGCGGCCCGCGAATTTCATCAGGCCTACGAAACCGATGGCAAGAAATTCTTGGACTCCTATGGTCACTGGGGACGAGATCTGGGTACACTATGCGATATCGGAAACAAAAGAACAATCACGTCAGTGGAAACATCCAGAGTTGCCGATGCCGCGGAAGTTCAAACAAACACGGTCTGCCGGCAAAGTCATGGCGAGCGTGTTTTGGGACAGGAAGGGGTTATTGTTGTGCGAATTCATGGATACCAGCACAACAATCAATGCTGATCGTTACTGTGAGACGTTAAGGAACCTTCGCCGCGCGATTCAAAACAAAAGAATGTTTGCTCATGAAGGGAGTTTGTTTCCATCAAGACAACGCTCGTCTGCACACCGCCCGATAACAACCGATCTCAACAACCAATTTGGATGGGATACTGTCACACATCCGTCCTACAGCCCGGACTTAGCCCCAAATGACTACCATCTCTTCCCTAATTTTGAAGAAATACATAGGTGGGACGCATTTCAGTACCAGAGAGGAGCTGAAAGAAAAAGTTTTAAGATACCTTCGCGGCGCGGTGGAAGAGTTTTTCGACTCAGGCATACAAAAGATGGTTCACCGTATCCAAAAATGGATCGATCTCAACGGCGATTATGTCGAAAAATATAAAAAAGTGTAAGCTTTCCAAAAATATATTATTCAATGCAAATAAACATGTTTTTCATTGTGGAAAATTATTGGGAACCTTAGTTTACGGACAACCCTAGTATTTTGGATAAATCAAATTATAGAATGAACGAATTAGATCAATAGTTGTTTCTCTATAAAACAATTTTAATTCAAATCAGCTGTAACAAATGTCAAATTAGCGCAATTATAGAACCAAATGCAATTAATTTTCCCGCCAATTTAACAACGATCGATTCAATCCCAATTACGTCCGTTATTATAATGAACGACACGCGGAACTAAAATTTTACAAAACCAATCCGATTCTCCCCGTTTGTGTGCAATATTCAGAATCAAATGATTAATGTAACTAGATGCGCACTGGTGTACTGCGCATCGTTACCGGTGCCTATTGCAAATAATTTACACTAATTAATTATAACGCTGTGAGTACGACTGCACGAAATATATCATCTGTAGGAGTGTTTGCCGACATCTTGAAACCTCGTGTGTGATTAATCATGCTTTTACCTCCGCTAATACGGTGCTGACGATAGTATTGGGTACTTGGTTGAGAAAGGGTGGTTTGAGGTTCGAAATTCTAAGACATTGTTGCATTAATGGAATATCTTGTTAATACACATTGTGTGAACCAATACATTTATTGTCTTTTCCAGTATTCACAAAAGTGAATTTGTAATGCCGTTTGTATGATGATGAGTTTGTAATTTTGAGCGAAATCTCATAGCATGACTAAACAAAGATTAAAAAGATTGAATGCACGAATTAAAAAAAAACTTTTTAAAAAAATTGATTTTCAATGTATTGAATGTTTGTAAAATAAAAATATGTTTCAGTTCTGTTTGTTATTTATTTGTTTAAAATTTTAAATCGTTGTAAGCCCGAAGGAGCATAAAAAATATAATTTCGTATTTCACTTTATGCGCTGTAAGAGCTAACAATGGGAAGGGAGACGGAATCGATGCGGTTTACAGAGCGCTGCGAACTCGCCCTTTGATGTTTTTCTCTGTCTGCAGAAAAGTGAACAATAGTTGCGGGCTTAATCAAGGCCAGCCAACTTAACGAACCAAAAATTCCCTCCGCTGACGCTGCAACCGTAGAGGCCCGCCAATCAACCCTAAACAGGAGATATATCAAAGAAAAATTATTTCCTTCCAACCCTTTGCTCGTGAAAAGTGCGATATAAGTGCAAAAGGAAATTATAAAATTTCATAAAAAGTTAGTAGTGAATTTCATTTCTTACGTTTAGATTATATTCTACTGGTATTCTAGGTTTTAATCAAATACATTTCAAAGAGGAGTCGCTCGATGTTATGTATTTATATATTATGGCTTCCTTTTCATTACAGCAAAGGAAAAAGTCTTGCATTATTCTTTCACTATGTTTTATGTACTTTAAAGGACGTGTATAATGTCGCAGTATCAAGTTGCTTTCACAGATGGAATGAAATTGATTTCTAAGAATTTTTTTTCAGTTCTTTTTTTTGTGTGATTACTTTTAAACATTACTTAATTACAATAAACTATTGTACAAATAACAAAAAGTATGTCACTTCATTTTATTTGACAAAATATATATACAAGATATTTTTGTAAAAACTTATAAATAAATATTTGTTGCTAGTTTTGAAAATAAAAATAATTGCTACACGCAACAGTCTCGCTGCCGTGAAGAAACGTTTTTCCAAACGTCAATGAGTGTTTATGAGTTATGCTATTCTATTGAAAATGAGTTACTGTATCGGACATCATGACACCACTCAGAACTGGGGCTTAAAGCAAGTGTTGATCTTGACATTAAGTTAATTTTGGAGAGGTCGTTAAAAATTATATGCATTATTACATGAAATGCGTTATAAAAAATTTTATTAATTTAATTTAAACTTTAAACTGCTGCCACTTCTGACGCCATTTTGTAACATTAAATATGTTATAAAATAATTTATCATTTTAATTTAAACTTTAAACTTCCACCACTTTGGACGCCATTTTGTAGCATTAAATGTGTTATAGAAAATAATTTATCATTTTAATTTAAAATTTAAACTGCCACTACTTAACCTATCAATTTTCTAAAATAAAAATGATGTTTATTAATATTATAATTTACGCAACAGACAATATTGGCTTTGATAATAACTAACATTTTATTCATTTCACTGAACGGAAAACAAAACATAACTTTAAATACAGTACACATTAGGATTGCTGAGATCTCTGCAATGTGTTGGTACAAACTTTAATTGTATTACTGCCTATATAAACTATTTTTTTTTTAATTTCTAACTTATTCAAATTAGACTGATGGCGACTTAGATTTTTATTCTCGATGCTACTGAAATTATCGATGATTAAAAAACACATTTCCAATGGAGCCAATTAACAGAAAACAAAACAAAGATTTAGTCATTGTCTAATTTCTACTTGAAGCACTCTAAGTACAAAATTATTAAATAATTATTGTCAAACACTTTTAATAAATCTTTTATGCAGTATCTGCTTACCATACTTTCTTGAAATATATACTAATTCTAAAAGATATGTTACGCTAAGATATCTTACATGGTGCCAAATGATTTTTCTCGGCTGACTGCAAGTTGCAAAAGACCTCTTGAGTCTATACGGTGTAAAATGACCACCAGATTCAACGAAACCGTTTCGTTTTATATATATTTCAGAGACACAATGTTATGACCAATACCACCAATCAGAATGCAGATTTTTAATATTCTGAAACTTAACCATCACCAACGGTTCCAAGAAAACCGTAGAACTTTCTAACTTCCGCTAACTATGTAGTTGAATTTTAGGTTTTGTAGATTGGCAGTGCTCATGCTGATAAAAGGCACTACATGAAAATCTCAAATTTAAGTACATTCCATTACTACTGTACGACAACTGATTTACGATTCGCGCGCGCGCGCACACACACACACACACACACACACACACACACACACACACACACACACACACACACACACACACACACACACACACACACACACATATATATATATATATATATATATATATATATATATATATATATATATATATATATATATATATATATATATATATATATAGAACAGCTTGGTTTACTGTTCTAGGATACATAATTGAACATAAAATTGAATTTAATGACAAAGTTTTCTTACTGTCCTACACCTCAACAAACAAACAATCAATAATTAAGTCTTTGTTGCTTGCTGGGTTAGAGTTTATTTTTAAATTTTTATAGATTATAGACAGTAGTTAGTTTCCAGCTTTTATTTTCAAATAGTGTAACACAATGTTTGTTTGTTTTAATGACAAAATTATCAACAGTAAATTAATATTTTTTTGTTATTAAATATTCCTTTGTGATGTATAGAAAAATGGTATTGATAGATACGTGACAGTTATTTAGGCAACAATAATGTTCTTAATTACAAAGAGTCAACGACCCCGAAATCATAATAATTCACTGTTAATAAAATACACAGTGATAACCGAGATGTGATAACACAGTCGAAGCATATCGGTGACGACAAAATGAAGAAGCATTCAGTTAGGTAAAAACAAGAGCTATGCAAAAGAACCAAAAAGAGAAAGATTTGACGCCATGAGAGGTGAGCATTATGGAATTTCGTGACTCATTATTGAAGGCGACGTAGATCCGTGGTTAACGTAACAGCTAAAATAACAGCGTTACAAATAAAGAAGCGTTCCTGGAGCAAACTGTTATTCCAGTTACCATGTTATTTTCATAGCAGGATAATACGTCATACGACGATAAGCTGATGGCAAATGAAACTTTGACAGTGATGCTTCTCTCTACACCGTACAAGCTAAAACTGCGCATGCGTGTTTGTTATTTTTTCATCTGCTTTTGAACGATATTCAAAAACAACGATATTGTCACATTTTATTTAAAAAAGTACAGTTATGCTTATGTAGCTGCAGTTTACATTCCATTCCAAGTTGCAAACAATACGCTACCAGTTAACAAAGTGAAGTGAAAACGTTTAATAGTTTTCTTAGACACACTTTGGGAGGGTTTGTCCTTGTTGTTAAGGTTATGCGGTCAAGTTAATATTTAAGATTTGTATAGTTTTCATTTAAAAGTTAACTTTATTTTTTCTGCATTATCCTGATGTGTTACTTAATATAGATTTATAATTTTTACATAATTCTTACTTACACTGGATTTGTAACGTAATGCAAAACATTTTGTAATTTCTGTTGTTTTCTGTACAATACACACACACAAAAAAAGAAGAAGATTGGAGTTCTATTATTTTTAACAAAGTTATGGAACCTGTTACTGAGCTGGAACTGTAACACTGGAAACTGTTACAGAGAAATAACAGTTTTCAGCCACCAATAAATGGCGACCAAGTAGAATCTTGGCACTTGGGATAACGCTGTAAAACCTTGTTTTCTCCCTCCACAAATAAAACGGAGAACATATATTCATAAAAGAGACTGCGCGTGTCCGTAATATATAGCAAGGCGTGGGTGCCTGAAATCCAGCCCTGTGCGTAAACCTCAAACGCCAAAAACCATTGACCTCGCTGTAAATTGCCGAAATTTGCAATTTATCGTGTCACTCAGTTTTGACACTATTCCTACAATCAACGGTAAAAAAAAAAAATACAAAATAAGAAAAACAACACACAAAGAAATTAAATGTTTACTTTCAGTCTACACATAGTAACCTTTATAAAATGTGTGATTATAGTGAAAAAATATCCTTTAAGTAATGTAACATTTTACCTGGTTTCAGGTGTTTTTACTTAAAAATCTGCCCATTTGTGTGTCCGTGCAAAACAAAAAGGATTCCATAAAATTTGGCATACAATGTTATCTTTAGTCTAATTTTTTATAAATAATTATATTTTTAAATATTTTCTCCATCTAAAAATTCTTAAAAATTAGCAACAAATTTAAATCTGCTTCAACTGTCCTCTAGCGTCAAAAAATGTGATTTTTACTCGAAATCCCGTGGCGGAGTGTTTGTTGCATATTCGTGAACACTAAACGCATTAATAGTAACACAATTTAGGCATGCAGGTGTAGTTTTCACTCAAAAATTATTTTTTGTTTTAAATAAATAAGTCATGTAATGAAAAAATAAGTTTTCACAATAAGCGGTAATTAAATCGGACAATTTCTCCTCAAATTTAGTGAATTAATTACCTGAAGTACGGGAGAACATTTACTTATCTCCCGAAATATTTGGATCGAATGTTATTTACCAATACGAACAGAAAAATACTGATCTGAATTCTGTTATCACATTTCGCCAAAATGTTAGTTATATAGAATGTCAGCACAACAAATGAAAAAAAACGGGTGTTAATTAAAAACGAATTAAAACCTGGAGGTTAATAGAGCACTACTAGCTGCACCTATTGAAAGGATTTAGACGTCCCTCGCGGTACCCGAGTCCAACACACACTTATACTTGCAACACTACACTTACAAATTTACATTTAGGGAGGCGATAATAGCCTCAATGTGTTTTTACCTTTAAAATAACAAAACAAAATGTGTGTGTATATATATATATATATATATGTGTGTGTGTGTGTGTGTGTGTGTGTGTGTGTGTGTGTGTGTGTGTGTGTGTGTGTGTGTGTGTGTGTGTGTGTGTGTGTGTGTGTGTGTGTGTGTGTGTGTGAGTGTTTTGCATAAAAATGTATTACTCTTGAAGATTGCAAACATTTATTACCAATCAAAATTCGTTCAATAATTTCAAAATGGCAGCTCTTAAAAAATTATTAAAATAATCATAACTTTTACCTTACGTATTTTTTTAAAAATTTGCCTAGAAATTAAAGTATTTGAATATCATTGAATGAAACTTGAGAGGAAATAGAATTTAGTTGTAATTTTCAAAAGAATTTAATAAAAACTTTTTCAAGATTTTACTAAAATGCTAATCATTTAGGATTTATAAAAAAATTAAAGGACTTCACAATTTTGAAATAAAAAAATTACAGCGTATTAATTTAAGGAAGCGTATACATTCAATTAAGGAAGACACGACAGTCGTCAATGTTTTTCTCTGGAGAATATAATCTATTTTTGGATATTTCAGAATTATTTTATTTATTTATTGCTATAAAGTATAAAAGATGGAGTTCATACAATGTTATATCACCATATATTTTTCGTATTTTCATCAGTACAGTCACGTGGGGACCGACAGAGTGCACCATGAATTCTGACAACCAGTGATCTTGGAAATACAGCACACACTGTATTGTCACAAAGCCGGGCCAGGATTATGCAGCCAGGATCGGTCAAGTACACTTCGCTTGCTACAAAGAGAATTTTAAATTTTATTAGTTTTACATTTTGTAGGGATTTTTCGCCAAACGCAATGTTGACTTTTTAAGTCGCTGTTTGCAGTTTTAATTACACATTTCGATGAAACATTTTTGAAATAAATCTCTCTCGCATGACTGTGTCTAATTTTTTTTCACAAATATTAGGAATATACAGACGGTTGCTCGACACATTGTAAAGTCGAAGTTTTTACCTTCAAAATTTACCAAAACTTGTTTTTTCAAAGCTCAGTTGCTTTAATTTTGAAATCGGAATATTAAACATTTTTAATTTTTGTCATATTTTTTTAAACTCGGATCTAGGATATCCATCGTAATCAACTGTAAGAAACTAAACAAACTTACGAAAATTTATTTTTATATGAAATCTGAAATGATAATCTGTACAAATTTTAAAACTGATCACGACAGTAAAATTAGATTTGAAAAGAAAAATAAGATGATTGTTAAAGTTTTCAATATTAATATTTTGAGGTATATCATTTTAAACCGGAAAAACTACAATTGCTTAAGAAACTTGTCTAAGCTTTAACCACAATCAATTTTTAGGCATTGTATTTTCCTCGTTTAGTATTTCCTTAACAGTTATATGTTGTTAAATGTTGTTAGTTTTTAAGGTCCGTAAGCAAAAATATTCGCATTTGTTTGTCTGTCGTTTTGTAACGCATTTTCATTCCTTTGTAACCAGGTAAATATAAGGGTTGACGACAAAAAATATTTAGGGGTAGTTAATGGATGATATATTAAGGGCAAACATATTATTTATTTATTTTTAAAGTAAGATGGGGTGTAATTTGGAAGCTACAAGTACCAATACCAGGTAATACCAATAATAAGGTATTCGATTCAAAATACATAGGGTTAACGATTTTTGCATCTAAAGGTCTTTTGCAAACGTGAAAGTTTCATTCTCTTTCTTTAATTTCGAAATGTCAGGTCAGATAAACCTCGAAAAATTATAACAAATTTATTTAATATTTGCATATTTCTGTATTTATGGACCTCAACAAAAGCAATTTTTAAATAGTCCACTCGACGTTTTACTGTGTGGGGCAAAATAAATAGAATAGGATTCAAAAGACGTTTAGGAGACAAATAATTTAAAAAACGATCAGGTAAATATTGTGCTACAAACAGTACAGACATAGCGGTGTAGAAGAGACGATAATCAGCTGATAGGTTCTTGTTGAAGGTACCTACAGATCCTCAATTAATGTTTTGATAGCACTGCTTAACTAATATTTACATGTAAGAGTAGTTCAACGAATAGTCGACAGGTAAATATTATGCTACAAACAGTACAGACATAGCGGTGTAGAAGAGACGATAATCAGCTGATAGGTTCTTGTTAATCTGTAGCTTATATTTGAATCAAGGTACCTACAGACCCTCAATTAATGTTTTGATAGCACTGCTTAACATTAAATTTACATGTAATAGTAGTTCAACGAATAGTCGACCTTTATACTTCAGTATATTCTTTATTAATTTCCTGTCCAGGTAGTGCTTTAACGCACTCGCAAATTTTCCCGTCAATTTAAGTGGTAACCTTAATGTATACAATTTTTTTCTAGGCCAGATTTATTGGAAATTTTACATTCTTTCTTCATGAAGCGGTAAAAATTGTTTTATAACTAGACGTTCAGCCAGTATTAGATTTAATCATAGTGAAATCAGAGGCCACCATCTTGAAACTTTAGTGAATGAAAAAATCTTGCACATAAGACGTTCGTGCTTTGTACAAGGTACTTTCGTAGAAAATTTGAAAACAATCGGTCAATGTATTTGGCCAAAACTGCGTAACACAAAACAAATGCCGAACGGTCGTGTTGAAACAGAGATCGTGCTTCGCTCGGTCAATACATGTATTCTTCTTACATTCGTAATTTCGACATGATTTGATTCAAAACTAGAACAAAAATTAATGTTGATGTGAAAAGTTCTTTACCCAGCAAAATCGGTGTAACTGTTTCAAAATGGCGGCCAGCAGCTCTAAAATGCGTAACGTTTTGTTTTATTGTTCAAAATGTCATTTCGGCATCGTTTACGGCGTTAAAAACTGTTAAAAAATTGCATTTTGAAACATCAAAACTTGTTTGAATTAAGTAGTTTTGCGGTCGGGGTTAATTTTGCGCATTTTTAATGTAATTTAAAAGTTCAAAATGCACATTATATTGCTGGTTATGACGGTGAAATCAGAATTGCAATAAAAGGATGTGTTAAACGAATATTTCAATTCGCTTACATTTGGAGGAGCTGTTTATTTAATCAACTAAGAACTGACCTAGAACACGTTGCAGAATGCAGGTTATTTTGAAATTCAGGCGCATTGTTTCGCTGATTTAACGGTAAATGTTCGTGCCAAATATACAGTTAGCCTACAGTACGGGGAATAAATTAAAGTTGGATTGCATTTTAAATATTTCGGTATTCTTTAAAACAGATAATTAAAGAGACACGTTTGTAAAAAACAAGATAAGTGATAGTAGCACGCAGCTGTCTCGCTGACGTGTAAAAGGTGTACGCCTATTTCCAACAAAATATTGGTTTTTTCACTTTTTCTTGAAAATAAAATTTAAACAATATAATTAACGTTAACATCTGCATTATTAAACTTTTTGAGTTTTTAAATTAGTTTGAATTTATGAAAATCAATTTGGCGTGGTCAAGCTACATTTCGTGTTTTCAAATTATGATTTTTTTACTCTAATGACGATAGTTGGATTAGATTTTTTAATACGTTTAAGAAAAGAAAGCTCTAAATTTGATTTCGAATAGCCGCCATTTTGAAACTGCTAGACTGGTTTTGTCGGATAAATTTTCATTTAGCGTGCCACGGATGCCAGTGCCTATTCATTGTAATACAACCCCACAACCAGACATTCGATTAATGCAACAATTTCTTAGAATTTCGAACCCCAAACCACCCCCCCTAACCAAGTACCCAATACTATCGTCAGCACCGTATTAGCGGAGGTAAAAGCATGATTAATCACACACGAGGTTTCAAGATGTCGGCAAACACTCCTACAGATGATATATTTCGTGCAGTTGTACTCACAGCGTTATAATTAATTAGTGTAAATTATTTGCAATAGGCACCGGTAACGATGCGCAGTACACCAGTGCGCATCTAGTTACATTAATCATTTGATTTTGTACATTGTACACAAACGCGGCGAATCGGATTGGTTTTGTACAAATTTTGGTTCCGCGTGTTGTTCATTATAATAACGGACGTAATTGGGATTGAATCGATCGTTATTAAATTGACGGGAAAATTAATTGCGTTGGGTTTTATTAATTGTACTAATTTGGCATTTTGTCGGAATTGATTTCAATTAAAATTGTTTAATGCAGGAATTATTGATTAATTACTGCGTAATTGATTTCGATTATTATACGTTGTTATTGTCACCAGTGAAATTAATTTTTGACGTCTTTATGATCGATTATTTGATTCTTTACGATATACTTGCATTATTTTTTTTAAGAAACGTTTCCTGTCAATATTTCTACAAAAGTATAAATCTCCTATTCTAATTTATCATTTGTTGGTTGTGAAATGTAAAAATAACATTATTTTTCTGAAGAGTTTACTGTTTGGCAGTCACGAGCTTTTTTTTATATTTAGTCTAGTTCAAAGAACAGTAGACCTCGCAGTATATTTTTAATTAATTGCCTTGCCATCGATTCATGACAGCGCTGTGGTGCACTTCTAACATTCCCTTCAGTTTAACTGGTAACCGTAATATTTATAAAAAAAATTTCCTAACAAAAATTGTTGGAAATTTTACGGTCTTCCTCCATGAAGCTGTCAAATTTATGATATGTCTTGCCATTCAACCACTATTACATGAAACAGTCAACGTTAAACCAGAGGTCACTATCTTGAAGTGGAAGTGTACAGGAAAAAGTCTTATACAGGCGTCTTATGGGTTCTACATAAGATACCTTCGTACCAAATTTCAATACAATCGGTCGATGCGTTTTGCCAAAACTGAGTACACTCTTCATCGTTAAATCAGAGGCCGACATTTTGAAAAAAAATGAATGGGGAAAAATCTTACAAATACTTCGTGTGGGTATTATATAGAGTACCTCAGTTACAAAATTCAAAACAATTTGACAATGCGTTTGGCCAAAATTGCGTGAAAATAATAATTGTTAGTTTATGTAAAAAAACTTACAGGATATATGAGGCAACGAACTTCATTTGACCGCAATTTCATCAAAATCGTATAAGTAAATTTTTAGTATATATGATTTCTTTAATTCCTAAATATTTTTTATACTGAAGTTTGAAAACACGTTCTTGAAGAATGATTTATTTTTTAAATACTGTCAATTAACAATAAGTGTCAGTTTTTTATTGCTTATTATTTGTATTATGATCATTTTATTGTATATTACAATCTAAAACAATAAGTTCAACTAATAAGCTGAATATTTAAGTGGAACTAATAACTTATAGCAAATTGAAATTAATTGAAATTAAATTTCTAATTAACCTCAATCTAAATTTAACACAATAACAATATGGGAAATTTGTCGGTAAAAGTACACATAAAAACATGAAATATATATCAATAAATCTGTCATTAAATCAGTAAATTACGTCATTATGATGACGTAATTTCTAAACGGTTTCTTTGCTTCAGACGTTGTGGATAATTTATAATAAGAAGTTGGTGAGCTTCAACACATGACATGATATTGAAGTAGGCTATAATTTCGTGAAGAGTAGTGAATGTTTCGATCGTATCTTCCAGAAAATTTAATTTTAAATCGGCATTACGTTGGCACTTTTTGCTCAAATTATCATATTCTTACTTTATGAATTTTCAAACTGTTAGATTTCCTCGTACATCCCCAAATTTGTCAATACGTCTAAATAGATGTAATGACAGATTGTTACAATCTGCAATTTTGTTGCTCCAATTTAATTACTATTTTCTCCAAATCAGCCAATACAATTGTCGACATCAGCTTCATTCGCTTTGCACTTTTACTTGCATATATTTTCCAAGCGAAACACATTTATCCAAGTGCATTTCCAAATAATTTACAGAGTTAAGTTGTGGTATATTTTCGGCCAGTTAAGAGTTTGGCCAGGATAAACAAATCTCAATACAAATATTATTTGTATTGATGTCGAAATTCTATTTAAATCAGATAAATCTGACACGGATACATTCACAATTTACAAGACCAGTTTTTCTTTACGCTTTACCGAGAAAATATAAATAGACGAAAGGAATACAAAACTTTTGTTCACAGAAAGTAAAATAAATCTCATTAAATCCGTAAACGATACTTGTTAACAAAGGATTTAACAAATCTTTTGAAGGATTATAAATAATTTGTAACTTTTAATTAAATTTGCAATTTCACAGTTAATGACTGCTCAGTTACAGAATTAACTAGTTCTACTTATGCAACTAAGGTTCATCCAGCATTCATCCGATTTACACCGGAGAACGGATTTCAACAACTTTTTCCTTTGCTGTAATGAAAAGGAAGCCGTAAGAAATACATGTATAACACTGAGTGACTCTCTTTTGAAATGTATTTGATTAAAATCTAGAATACCAGTCGAATATAATCTAAAAGTAAGAAATGAAATTTACTTCCGAAAGTCTACTCCCTTTGTTGGATCAAATTAAATTTTGTAATTTGCTTTGGCACTTCTACCCAATTTCCGACATATTTTTACCGAAGAGGAAAGAGTTTGGAAGAAATAATTTTCCTTCTTCTACGTTTGCAGCGTCAGTGGAGGGAATTTTTGGTTCGTTTAGTTGGCTGGCCTTGATTAAGCCGCAACTATTGTTTATTTTTCTGCAGACAAAGGAAAACATGAATAAAAACATGTTAGCAGCGTTCTGTAAAGGGCATCAGTTCGGTTTCGTTTTCAATTTTTAGATCTTTCTGTTCATAAAGAGAAATTCGAATACCCTTGTGTGTGTGTGTGTGTGTGTGTGTGTGTGTGTGTGTGTTTTCGTTTTTTGTTTACTTCTTTCTTTGTTTCAGCACTATAACTTTCTCAATTTTAGTCCGATTTGAATCATTTAAACTTGAAGCAAAACTGATTGAAAAATTAATTTTTTTCACTCATTTAAACTGTTTAAAAATTGCGATAGTTCCAATCCGTTAATAACACCTGAAGTTTTTTCTTACATGTTTTTGGATAGCCGATTTCGCAGTTGCAACATAATAAGCATAAATCTACATAAGCAATTTAAATTTTTAAATTTCAGTAACATTACGGAAATGAACCTGACGCAGATCGGGGATCATTTTAGTATGATCAGTGAAATTTTAAAATATAAATTTGAATTATTTAGATGATAACGAAAATGAAATCAAGCTTTCAAAATATCTGAAGGTAAAAAAAAATATGATTGATGACAATTCCATCAGGTTAACGGAACAGCAGCGCACCGTGATTAATAATTGTCAAACACTTTCTGCATAAAAAATATAATGTTTTGTCATGTTACATTGTAAACTAATGTTCAGAATAATTCTGTTTTAAATAGTACGTAATCCTTTATCCTTATATCCTTTACAAACAATTGTAATCTCACATAACGAGAAACAAAACCGAACCAACGAGCTGGCGCGGTCCATCAGATAACTTTGGGCAGCAAATAATAAATTACAAAGCCGAACACGTTTTCACACAATAATACACAACAGTAGAACCGATAAGGGTGAAACTAGGTGTCGAACCCAACACCCCCTCAGGCAAGAGGGGAAGTTATGACCTTCATCAATATGACCTTTGTTTGTTATCAAGATGCGAGCTTTGCGAACTAATTGTGTCGCCTGATAGGTGTTGTAGATAAATTCTGGTTTGAATTTTGATTTCGGGTTAAGAATTAGTTTAAAATATTTTAAAAGGGAATTAATTTAAGACAAATTAATTATCCTATATGTGTTAATAATATCTAAGAATTTTTTAGTAGTCTAAAACTGGAATTAAGTTTAATATATTAAAAATGATAGTATCTCAATGCTTGTGTTTTGAATTTTAAAAATGTTCATCATTTTACAAAAAAAAAAAAAAAAAATTGAGAATGTTGTGTGTCTGTATCCGTTACTTCTTTAAGGTGATACGTGTTGCTACGTCAGCAGATACAATTTATGCTCAAATGAAAACGTAAATTCAAAGGTAAGAGAACGGTAATTTTTCTGATAAAGAAAATTTTATCTGCTGGTAAATTAGTCAAAACAGCATTTTGTGTCGTTAGTTGTATCAGTGGGTTATTTAATTAGTTAGTTTAAAAAAAATATTTTTGAACTTCCAACTTTTAAATTTATTCTATTTAACATTTTAGTTTCCCAGTTCTTGTTATCTGCTATGTACTACATTTACTAATCATTTCTTTTTCGAAAGTGTATTTTAGTCAATAATATTATTTATGTTATAAAATTCTGCGAGTTTTTAGGAAAAGAAGTTATTTTTTTAAAAAAAGTAAAAATAAATAGTCTTACGTGAAATCTTGATAAATGTTTCCTTTTGTAACACTCACCTGAAAACAAACATAGAACGATATTAGTCAACATCGAGAAAATTAAAGAAAGAAAATAAAGTAATTAAATGCTGATGAAATAAAATAACATGAATAGATGCTAATTAAAGAAAACGAGATAAAGTAAATAGAAGGTGATAATACAAAAAAAAAAAGTAAAAGTGATAAAGTAAATAGATACTGATGAAAGAAAGGAAATAAATATATTCTGATAAAAGAAAGGAAACAAAGGAAATAAATGCTGATGATAAAAGAAAACTAAATAAAGAGAAACTGTTGAAAGAAAGAAAATAAATGGTGATGAAATAAATTAAATCGAATCTGATGAAATACATGAAGTAAAATAAACAAATGTTAGTGAAACAATAACAATAAGTAATAACAATAACATAATAAAAAATACAAGGAAACAGTAAATAGAAAATGACGAAATAAAAGAAATAAAGTAGGCTAAATAGTACTGATGAAAATAATTAAAATAAATAGACGCTGATGAAAAGACTTTAAGAAGAAGATGTACAGGACAACTTTAAAACAGATTGAACATTCTGTTTAGCGTAGCAATTTAAAGTTTTTTGAATCGAGGAAAATATTACTAATTTAGACACTAATATTAGTTCAAAAATATTGCACTAACTTTCTTGCATTGAGAGGTGACCTTTCTTTTAACAGGAAAATATTTTATTGACTTAAACAAAACATTTTAAAAGCTTTTAAAATCGTGTGCGCTAAACTAAATACAAAAATACCAAATTTTCACGAAAATATGAACTCTAAAATTTGTTAATTTCACAAAATTTCTTTTTTTACAAATTTTTGAATTTTGATTTTAATGTTTTTACAATAATTACAACGTTAAACATACAAGTTCACGGTTGAAATTAAAATAGAATCGAACAAATTAAATTTCTATTCCGAGTATCTGTCACCGACGTCAAATACTTAACGGAAACACTGAGCCAGCTTTCAAATAGTTTACAATATTCTAACTCTGACCACAGAAAGCATTGCTGTAAATAAACTTGCTTTAAAACAAAACACGTCCTTTGTGTCACGTAGCGAGGTCAACTGAGTCATCCGACCCGTGGATATCCACAAGTGGTCAGAATGCAGAATTCTTGTCAGACCGCGTGACGGATGAATCATTGTACTTTGAGGAGTGTTTGGCGAAAGCTATGACTAGTAAGCGTGGGAAAGTTGGCAACACTGCGGTTATTATCAGGTGCCACATATGGCGCATTGTTTGAAGTTTAAAATTGATTTCAATAACCGCTCTGGGGAACTCAGCTTGTTTCTTTGGTCTCGTTTTTGCGTGATATTTTCTTTTCTTAACTGCTTCCTTAAAATACTACAATCGTTTCTGAAATAAATGTTAACATTACTAACATTAAATGGATTTATTAAGAGCCATTTAAGTACCATTTAGTAAAATTGTACAAAGCAAATTGGTACATTTTTATTTTGAGATTTTTTTTGTAAATTTTAGTAACTAAGATTTCTTCTTCTTCTAATTAGCAAAAGCTGTTCTCTCTTTAACACACCACCTACTTCAAACACTTAATACAGTGTGTTATTATACTCCTTCTTAGTTCCAAATAATCTCGAGAATTTTTTTAGTTTATTTTACTGACATGATTCTTACCTGTAATAATACTGCCTATGTTTACTAGTTAATACTTAAAGTAGGTACAACCTCAAACACACTTCTAATAGTTTTACCTCTTTTTCTGCTAATGTATTTTTCCTTTTTTTAAAAAAGAAAATTTTCGCAATTATGATTTGTTTTTTCACAAACATTCAAATTGAACATAATTGAATCACCAATAACACCTAATACACATTTAAGAATTAATTAGGTTTACATAAGTAGAGTTTAATATTAGCGACACTTCATTAAGAAATGAACTACTGGAACGGCCATCATTAGGCCTATAGAACCAATTCAGATAAGAAGCTTTCAGTGATCACAAATATATATATTGTTTTTTAAATTAATTTCCTGTTAAAAATCTACTAGATGATTGGGGTAAAAATATTTATAATAGGGGAAATTGGTGAATTATTCTTATAGTAGTAGTAGTAGTAGTAGTAGTAGTAGTTACTATTTATATAAAACCTCTAAACGAATACATTTCCCTCCATCATTTCATTGACTGGACATATACGTTCAGTTTACGTTCAAACAGTTTTAACCTCATATAAACCCAACAAAATAACAGCTGTTCTACGTTAACAGCTGTTCTAACCTAAAAATCCGTACGTTTCATGTTTTATCCGTTTTGCCAAACCATAACGCTCACAGCTTTTGTTTCGTTTTCCACGAAAAAAATAAACAACGAGCCGAATAATTCACCGGAAACAAGAACCGCCATTTAATTTATAATTTCCTTTGCCGCCATTTCTTGACGTCAGCAGTGTGTCATCCCCCGTTATATTAGTACAAAGCCCGGTGATAAAAACGCACATTTATTTGTGGTTATGTTTGACAAGATGGCGTTACGGACGTAATCGGGAATTCTATAAAACTTTCAGTTTATTGAGACAGGCCGGTGTATCCGGGGTGCGGTTGATTGTATCTGGAACCAATAGGGTTTCTTTGGGAAACAGGAAATGTTGAGATTTGTTGTATTGGAATCAATTAAAAAGAATGGCTGTTTTGATATTAAACTTGTTTCCCAAAATTTATTTTCTCACTCTTTTCAGTTCATTACGTGTGGAACACTTGTGACGATCACGTAGAAATATTATACACCGTCTTCTATTGACATTGTTTGATTTACAATAATATTTTCTAAAGAACAAAATATATTTTGCTTAAATAGTAAAAATTGTGATAAGTTTTCTAAATAATTCGAAATTTTGTGTAAGTTATTATAATTTATTTTTGTTTCATATTTATTACCATTTTTCACTTGAGCGTTATTTAAAATAACGTTCTTTTGGTAACAAAATTTCTCACTGCAAGTGTACTGTCGAAAACCTATTGATCGCAAACAAACAGTTATTTAATAAATAAAATATCAGTAAAATATTAATTCAAAAATCTTATATTAAAAAATTATTTTTGAAATATTTTACACTAAGCACTCCAATTGGTTTTCTTACCAAATATAAGGACATGCTTTATTGAAAATACACATATTTGGTACCTATATAGGTTCGGCAGAACACCAGGAAAATCTCACACTACATTCCTTTTCATTTTAAGGCTTAACAATAAAATGAAACCGACTTAAAACCGATAAATATCTGTAAACAAAATTTCAGAAGCAGTATAAAATGTCTCCGTGTGCGTGCAACACATTGCAGGCATAGCTGACACAAATAATTGTGTGTGTACCAAAACAGCTGATTGTTTAAAAAAAACATTATTGAAAGTTGAAAGTAGAATCGGTAAACTAATATAGGCTAATATGTAAACATTGTTAAATAAGAGACTCCTGCTTTTAAAAAGTAAACACTGTAACCTAATTTAGGTATGTAATGTAAATCCGGTTATAGTAGGTTTAATTTGTAAGTATTCCAGTAAGGTACAATGTTAAAATTCAGTTATACATTTTATAGGTTATAGTTTTAAATACGAAGGTAGAAAAATATAATTCCTATTGTATTACATAACCTAAATATAATGAATGATATTGATTTATTAACAGGTATACAAATAATAAATATAACTATAACGTCTATTTTAACAGAAGTTTTTACTGACAAGAAATAGTAGGTTTAGCAATGATTTTACTTAGAATGATATCTACAGTAATCTTGAAACACAAGTATTGAATTACATATTGATGTATTATAGTAATAAAATACCAGCTAATAGTATAACTTCATTTTTTTATTACAGAATTTATTATTTACAGAATTCATGCTTTTTCACGTTCAATAGTAATTGGGGGTGTAATACGGATCGCTATTTCATTACAAAAAATCCTAACATTTCTCCCATTTCGTTCATATACCAGCAAGGAAAGTTATTATTACCACATATTCCATAAGTCACATAGAACATTATTTGTAAAGAGGTGAGTGTGGAGTTGGAGTGATAACACATTCCAACTTCTTGCTGTACTTTGTTGTATATTACCCGGTTTTTTTTCATCAACGGATAATCATGAGACACAGGCCCACTAATCATTACACATGTAGAAGAACTATTTCTTATCTGGAAAAAATTAGGATAATTTTTCATATTTTTAATTAAAACATGATTTACACTTATTTCACTGAAACTGTTTTATTAAAATTGTAGAACCCGTATTTTTCCGTGATCACTGGAACAAAAACAACAGTTTTTTTCGTATCAAAGTGTTTCTTTCTGCGGGTATTTTTAATTCATTTTAAACAAAGCCCAAAATTCCGGAATTACACTCAGAAGATCAAACACCGTGTCTAAGGGTCGAAAACAATTTAGAAAAAACTACCCTCAAACACCTTTCAATGATTTTTTTCAGCTTGAAATTGCGATGTATAAATATTTGCCGGTTATGAATACCTAAACGCCGCAGCTGGGGTCGCTTTGTAGTGAAGCCTTTAAAAATGTACACGATGAAAACGTTTTTCAAGTGCAACGGTCAATGGGCTACTTCTCCAGGGACTTTTGTACTTTGTAATTCTTGAACGACTGGGTAAGCAGGTGGGTGGTTGAACATTGTAAAGCAAAAACCTAACTTTTTTGGGATACTTTGGACCGTTATGTTTATTTACGTTAACGTTTAAACGATAAGCCTGCACATTCTTAATTTCGTAAAGTATTCGAACTAAAATATATGAAATACACATTTTTTTAAACACTCTTTTTTAATGGGGGAAGTAAATATGTCGTATTTACGTAATACTGAAATAACAAAGATTTTAATGAATATTTTTAATATGAAAAGAAAATCAAATATTGTGGTCACAGAGAGCAACACATTTAGTGAATTTATAGCAGCAATATAAGAAAAACTTTTAATTAACTCAAATTTTGAACGTTTGTTTAAGATTTCAAACGTTTTTAAATAACTCAAGTTATTTTGGTCTAAAACATTATGTATGTAGTAAAAAAATCAAAAATTATTTACAAAACTATTATGAAATTTACTTTTAGTATTTCTTAGTGGTTATGCCTAATAGGACGTCATTTGTATTAAATTATAGGACAACTTAATGTTGTATATTTCCAGTTGGTATTGGAAAATGAAAATCTTATATTACTTTTATAAGCGTAGTGAAAGTCTAGAAAACTTGTTGAATATAAATTATTTTCAACTTTCACATACGATACAAACTAGAAAATATATTTGCCATATATGTATGAGTGTGGTGTGTGTGTGTGTGTGTGTGTGTGTGTGTGTGTGTGTTTGTTTGTTTATTTCTTTGTATGTTTTAGCATGCTCGCGTTCGTAATTTTAATCCGACTAAATTCATTCTTCGCACACAAAAAATAGATTACAGTAGTAGTTTGAACAAGTTCATTGACCAGCAAAATTCGTTCAACAATTTAAAAATGAAGCGCGTTTTAAATCTTTAAAAAAATATAGATTTTTTCAACAATTCATTTGAAAATCTGTTTTCACCATTGTAATCAGAGTGAAAAACTTCATGAACTAGCGTTTAGTTTATTTAACGGCTTTCAGACTTCATTGTCGTATAGTCAATGTAATTTGAAAGTTTGAAATGCAGATTTTAATGCCGATTATGACGACGAAATCACACAATTTCAAAAATGGTACGATTAAGAAAAGTACTTTTAGTAATTCGCTTCTATCACGACATTTGCATGTAGCTATTGTTTGTTCTTACACATTTCAACCCACTTTTGATCTTTTCCTTCTTGCTGTTCTTTCGAATGAGTTAATAGCGTTTCTCTTCCAGGCGTTCGGGTTTAATATGTTTTACATCTTCACCCATTTCTTCCTTTTCCTTTCCTCTGCTTTCCAGCCGAACTGCACCAAAAACTCCAAAATTCCAGCAAGCTCCTCAGTATTTTTATCTTTCCATTCTGATCAGACGACCTGCCTGTTAATTATATGTCTAAAAACTGTAAAGAGATATGTGATTTTGCAATACCAACCTTGTTACATCTAGATTTGGAAACTACACTTCAACTTTCGGATATGTTTTCCTCGAAAGTATTCATGTAATTTCTGCGCTCAATTCCGAATTTTTAATCCATCTTTATATCATGGTCCCTCCAAACTTTCGTACGCTAAAAATTTGACATTTAGGCTCACATTTCCTGATCCAAGAAAGTTTGAATGTGAGATAAGTGTTGATAAGTTCTTCCTGGCGAATCTTCACTAAATACTTATTTCTGCGCTTCCATTAAAAGAAACTTTATGTCTTGAATGAATATTAGTAGTTAAAAACACAATGATAACTTCGTAGATCTACTGGGCCTTTCTGTACTCCCGAGACTCTCAGTTACAGTATCTTTTGTCAGTCCTGACTTTTCATGAGATCCAAGAATTAGAAAAGACTCAACGTATGTAGATCCCTCACTTCTATTGCCCCAATACTGACTCTTTCACAGCAATCGCTTTACAGTTTTCCAGCCTGATAGGGAGTTTTCCTCTACTCATCCGCAGTATCTGCAAGTTGATTCTTCTACGTAGCTAAAATTCCTAGGGGGAAACTCTTAGCAATATTAGCTTATTTTTACTAAGGACGTTGCAAATCTTTAGTACTGATCCTGTCAGAGTTCCCGAGGAGCTCCTGTCTTAAAGCTCGCTTATCTTCCCATTGCTTAGACCTTTTATCTTCCTCTTTAAGCGTAATCTTAAACTAGCTGTCTTAAACTCCGCAAAACGGTTCTGGTACTATAAGTTGGATCGATGACTCCTTCCTTTCCAGCTCATCTGCTTTTTAACTTCCCTTTATGCCAGCGTATACTGGTACCTAAAGACATGTTTACATCTTACATATAAATCTTCCATCACTGTATATGTTTTCGCCCCTCATTATATACGTATTCCATTGATCGCGTTTGTGTTAATTTCTTATATTTCTCCTCATTCATTATTATTTTATTCACCTTTATAGTTCAATTGCAGCTCTTCTAATCATATTGATAATACCCGTATTAGATGGTAAATGTACTGTATCAGCCTACAATGTTGTTAACATTTTTATAATTGCAATATTACTATACTGTAAAGCCACAAGATCAATAGTGCAACTTAAAATCATTTCATCGGTTATGGGAAAAAACAACACGATCTGAAACAATGAACGGAAAATCTTCAATCCAACATGGCGGTCGTAAATCAGGGAACGCTCTTAGAGAATTAAAGCGTTCTGGCTCTGTGCATTAGCTGTAATCTTAATGCGCCACACACCCTGAACTGGGGGAGGGGGTGCACAAAGGTCGGCTCTTGACAAAATTGTATTAAGTGAAGCCCGAGGCCATGTGGCACCGCCGGGCTGATAAAGTCATCAAAAACATGTTTCGAGTGTTTGGGGCGAAGTTATGCATCGGCTGATATTGGAAAGAGATTTTTTTCGTCGCGGAAATATGGAGAAAATGTAAATATAGTTGTGTAAAGGGAAAACTTGGGATTTTGTAATGTTGAAATAAGTGTATTGGAAGAATACTTAGTAACATATATAGATAAATTTGTAGCTCCAAGATGGTAAACTTAGTGTAAAACTGCCGTGGTATATAACAGAGATCCGTAGCTATATTTATGCAACAAACACAATGCTCGCTTGATGTCACATTCCTCTATTATTAATTGACGTTAATACTTGTACGAATATCCATAGGTATGAAAGGTATTGGAGCGACCATTATGGTAATATCCACGACTTTGAAATCAGCAAGCGTCCTGTCTTCTTAACTTCTTAAGGTATCGCTGAAATGTTTGTATCGAGAATGTGTGTTTTAGCAACTTCCGTCCAATTTGCACGATGTAGCACGAAAATCGCTTTTGGTAATAGCTCTGGACAAGTTTGTTAAGCAATAAAATTCTCTTAAAAGTTTCAAAATGGCGGCCATTTGAAATCTTGAAAAATGCATAACTTTTTAATCTTAAATATTCTTGAAAATTTGATTTCAACATTGTAATTAACGTTAAAAACTGCATGAATTACAGCTTTGAATTTAAGTTTAAATAAAACAAAACCGGTCAGGTTTCAGTTTTGTGTTTTCAATGCGTTTGATGAGTTTAAAATGCTAGTATATACAGATTTTCATGTTGTTTATAAAGGTGTAATCAGAGTTTCAGGAAGAGGGACAAAAATTACTTTTGGTAATTCGCTTAAATCACGTCAGCGAAACAGTGGCGTGCCGCGATTGTTAATGAATACATTTGAATTTTTCCAAGTAAATATAATTAATGGTTCACTGTTTAAATTTTGATTCTTATCAATATTTCATTACATGAATAACTAATCTTTACTTTATTACTATGAGTAAGCAAGTACGGCAATAGTTAAAACATCGAATTTTACATGTAGGCCTACATTAATATATCTGTTGTTAAGTCGCCTGAATGAAAAAATATTTTCCTAGAAGAATTAATCTGCACAATGAAGGAAAACTGTGTACGAAAGACGAAATTGTAGTGAGATTTTTGGATTACAAGAACAAGAACGAAAGTTTTCTTGACCGATTCCATCGATATAAACCAGTATAAGGTTCATACCAACAAATCTCAACATTTCCTCTTTCCAAAGAAATCCTATTGGTTCTTGATACAATCAACCCCACTCCGGATACACAGGCCTAAACAATAAACTGAAAGTTTTATAGAATTCCCGATTACGTGCACAACGCCATCTTGTCAAACATAACCTCAAATAAAAGAGTGTTTTTATCGCTGAGCCAATAGAACAGAGAATTATAACGTGATGACGTCTATAAACAAGCGGAAGTAAGTTGTAATTCGCTTGAGTTTCCGGTGAATTATTCGATCCGTTAATTATTATTTCGTGAAGAACTGACCGGCTGCGAGTGTTATGTTTTTATGGAATTTGCTGTTTGCTATTAACGAAATTAGAGGTTAGAACACCTGTTAAAGAAAGTAGCAACCACTTTGCAGATTACAAGAGCTGTTAATGTAAACGGGAATCCCACAAACTAATCATAATATATACATGTTTTCGTAACAAAATGTATACAGTTTTATTAAACCTTGTTAATGTTTAAAGTCGGAAAGGTAACCAACCTTAGTATTACTTTAAACTTTTCTTGGGTGGTTTCTCTCTTATAGTGGTTCCCCACATGGGGGTATTAAGAGGATTTGTACGTCCCTCGCGGTACCCGAGTCTAACACACACTTACACTTACAATACCACACTTTACACTCATACTTACATTTAGGAATGCGATAATAGCCTCAATGTGCTTTTCGCCTTAACAACAAAAAAAAAAAAAAAAAAAAAAAAATAAAATAAAAATGATGTAGTGGTAAACCAAATTATCTTATCTTTCGACTTTCTTAATCAAGTTAATACATTCCAACATCCAACTGGAACACATAATCAGATAATATTTCAGTTACTCAAAAACCACTGTGGTACAACGATGCCTTTAACGTCTTTCACCATATTAATTTCTGCTCATATTCTCGTCTCATTTCCTTGATGAAGTAAATTTTTGATATGTTTACGATTGAGGTAACGTTAATTTATCTCGATACAAACTGTTCCTGTAAGCGTTACCCACCGGCTACAACAACCAATTAAGTAATAAATTACTAATTACCCCGAACTCTAAAACTTCAGCCGAGCACCAAAGCACACAAACTCCACCTATGTTTAATTAATAGTGGAAAATACAATTAATTTTCAATCACGAACAACAATTTCGCGAGTCAATCTTCATCACAGATCGGAATTAATTTAGCAGAAGCGCAGTTTGTACAAAAGGGCTTGATAATCTGTGCCCCATAATAGTTACAAGAGTTTAGGGCGGGGAGGGTGGTTTATTAAAACACGAGTTGGCTTATTGCTTGCCGATAAAACAGACGCCATTTTTGGAGCGGAAAAACTCTAACTGTATTACTTGATACAATATGATATTTGTGTTCTTCCTTAGAGTATAGAACAGATAATATTACAGATTTCATAGGCGAAACATAGATCCAGTTATACATACACACAGCATATTTAGGTTAGAAACGTTTTTCTAACAATCTAAAATTGTGTACACTTACTTTGTAAATAAACAATGGTGGTCGAGGTAACTAAGGGACAAATTACACTACCAATGAAGCGTCAAATTTCTTTGATCACAGATCTTTAATTAAATAAACTTTTTGACGGTTTTTTTATGAACTAACCCGTTTATCAAAATTTGACAACGACTTTCAAAATACGTAGGTATAACCCCAAAATTTTATCATTTCGTGTTTGTTGCACATTGTTTCTTCATTTCCATTCGTTGCATACAATTTAAAACAATGGTGAAATTGTCACGGACTTTTGAAGCAGTAAAAACGTTAATTCTACAATATAAAACAAAGTGTTTTTGGAATATCCACACTAATGGTTACAAAAACAGAGAATTAAAATACAACATTCTTAAAAATCATGTATTTCGAATCACAATCTTACAAATGCAATTCTTAATAATATTGGTTTTACACTTATTTTCTCTTTACTTTCCACGTTCGGACCCAAACTCGTTTTCCTCTCCTTTTCTTTAGTAGCGCCAATGCAACAGTAAAAGAAGTTAAT
Source organism: Callitettix versicolor (assembly GCA_022606455.1). Classification (NCBI taxonomy): domain Eukaryota; kingdom Metazoa; phylum Arthropoda; class Insecta; order Hemiptera; family Cercopidae; genus Callitettix; species Callitettix versicolor. Next base: position 37,258,321 of record CM040185.1, on the reverse strand, counting down.
TATTAGATTCATTACAGCTATTGCACTTGAGTAAACATAACCACAAAATATATCTTGTCGGTACGTTACCCTCATTACAAACAGCGTATATAAATATATTTGTCTAAACACGATATTACAAAAGTAATTATTAGCCTATACGGAAATAGATTAATAATAATAAACGTATCTGTTTAAGCGAATCCTAAGAAGATATTGTAAAGGAACAGGATCTGAACATATTTCGTTGTTGACCCAATAGCTCGTTCCTTAATTGAAAATAAATAAAATCATTTATATTTTCAATATTTTCGAAGTAACGCTTAATATTTGGTCCGTTTAAGCTTGAATAAAATTGCGTTTATAGCCTATAAGTTATTTTCTTTTTTGGCTGACGAATAACGGATATTTTTTAAACAAATACTTCAATAGTAAGTAAATAATTAAACGATATTTTAATTATTCCCATTTGCAGGTCATACAGTATTATGAAATATTTTTTTTTAAAGTAAGCTATCATGCAATGGAAATAAATTAAAATAATTTCGTTACAAGTTTAGCGAATAATAACAACGCACTTATTTTAAACATATTCTGAATACTTAGACTTACAAGAAACACTTACGACATAAGTTTGTTTACGAGAAAGTTTACGTGCTTACTTTGCTAACGAGAATGTTCAAGAATAAAACCAAATATTGGCGTAGTTGTAAGTTAGACTCTTAAGTTACAATTAAGTAACTAATCCATAATTAACAGCAGGAAGATTTTAACACGAGTTTAAATTGCATTTCAGTGTAGCAGATTGATAAAGAACAACTATAAAGATGTGCTGTTATTTTTAATGAAAATTGCATGTAATTTGTAAATTTATTTGGATAATCAGATGAGGTCAGTAACGGTTGGAAAAATATTGAAAAAATTTCCAACAATTATAACGTAACATTCCAAAATTACGAGTTTTCATATAAACTACACTTTTGGAAAATATCTTTAGAGGATTTTGGGGAAATGAAGCTCTTTTAATTGTATCAAATGTAATTTTCCACTTTTTACAACTAGTCCGGAAAAAAACTAAGTTAAGAAACTTAGCTAAAAAACATAGCCTTTACACGTATAACGTTGTCTTCAGGTTCTGGTCCTATCTTGTGCAGCCAATTAGTAAACGGGAGAAGAAAACGACGAGAAATATGATGAACACGTAAACGGATATAAGTTTTTTGGAAGATGGAGCTGTTTGCTGATTTAAAACCTGCAGTACTAATTGGTCTGCAACTTATGGAGCAGTTAGAATCTTTATTAAGTATTAACAAAACACTGGCGATTTAGGGGAGAATTACACCGCTTTAACATTATAGAGATATTAAGGAAAACTATGCAAAGCACACGCTCTGCTACCATATTTAGGTGCAGACTGTAGGATTTAATGTGTGAAATTATTTCGATTGAGGATTATATGGTGCTATTTCTGATGCATGACTAATTTTAAAATGACAACGCAGCTACGAGCCGAAATGGTTTACATGCTCCTTGTATTTATTCAAATTTTCTGATAAAGTACGACATGATGTTATCAAAGAAGTTAATAACTCCCTCAATAAAAAAATATCCGTTCTAATACAGCTCTCTAGGGATAGTAATAAATCGATTTCTTTATGTGAGAATATCTGAACAACTTTTCTGGCGGTAAATAAGTCAGGACTGAAAACGAAAACGATCCGCGTGACTAGAATAATTTACGCGGCACCCTGTATGCGACCCACCTTGGGAACAAAACAAAGGCTAGCCAATTGTACAATCTCCTGTGCCTACCCTTGTAGACCACACCCTTACTCGCGAGTGGTGCACTCCGGACTGTAAAATACAGCTCGGCGGTGACAGTAATCGAGAGCCCAAATAAAACTGTGACATTTCACGCGGTGTTTGTTTTTTTATATTTTGACTCGGATCCGGGGGTGGTCTCGACTCCTCCCCCGGAGGAAGTAATACTTTGGACGGTTTATCACCGCCGGGCGACGTCTGTCTTCACACCGATAATGGTTATCTGATCGGTGTCGAAGTATTTTTTAATTGGGCGCTGCGTCGTAAATTCACAACCTCCGTAGTAAGTTATAATACTTTCTGAGTTGATGTCGATAAAACTTTATTGTCCGAGTGTTTTATCCTTTCATGTTAGTTGATGTCTGTAAATTTGTTTGAGTGTTTACTAACAAACAGTGAACACAATTTTATCCTTACCTTAGGTACTACCATCCCCCGTCGTGCTTTCGTAAGCTATTAAAAGTTGTTTCTCTATTGTAATCCATCTGTGTGGAATTTTGGAAAACTTTTTATTGCACCTGTACAAAATTAATTAATTGCTCAGTTTAAACAACTGCTCCTTTTAAACAAAATTTCTAGTTTTTCATATAGTTTATATATATATATATATATATATATATATATATATATATATATATATATATATATATATATAGGGTTTTCTTTTATATATTTTAACAAAGATTTGATTTTTTCCAACCATCTAGAGTTGAAGAAATACTTTCACGCCGACTTACTCTAGATTTGATAGATTGCATTTTGGGTTTTACAAAAATATCAGTCCCTTCAAGATACAATTTTCGAAAACGATTTCTTAGTAAGTACCCTAAGACTCTAAGGATAAACCTAAAAAAACGTTATTTCAACTTTCAACATCCCACGGTACAAGTAATTTCATGAACAGTAGGGTTTTTAATTTACACACTAAATTTAATTTCAAACTTTTATAACTTTTTTGAATTGATTTCTTTGCAATCGCTTAATACTCCTAATCCTACTGAACGGAATTTCGGCAAAACCTTTCCTTGGACACCTTTAAAACTTAACATAAACGTGTATACCGTATTTCAGCTCTTTACGTCTTTTGGACCTGGAGATACAGAGATAAAATATAAAATTCATTTTTTCCCATCTAAACCTTTTAGGGGTTGAATTTTTAAAACCTTTCGTTAAGGGTTACCTAGAAGCCAAGACCAACATATGTGCCAAACTTTTAAACTTTGTAGACTTTATAGTTATGGAGATACCATATCGTGATGTGTTATTTGGATTTTATATAGAGAGATATACAAAATAATATTACATGAAATAACAAATCTATTACAGAAGGCCATATTAATCGTTCCTGACCTGTGAGTTTTGAGTGTTTTTAATTCCTGCTGTTTTCATTTCGATCGTCAATGAAAAGTATTACAATTTAGAAATTATCGCTTTGTTCATTAAATCATTTTATTGGTCGTTCTACAAAAAGTATAATAACATGAGGCTTTAAACCCATAACTAACATTTCATCGCCACTTCCAAACGTTAACATCATTTTATATTTAGTTACATATCGTGATTAAAGTATGCAATGTGTTTTTAGAGCAATCTTAGTGGGCTTATTAAGTTTTTTTTACTAAACAAGCACTAAGTATGTAATAAACATTTACAAGATCTGGATCTGCATCTGAGTTCATCGGACCTGAGCCGGCTTTAGGGATTTCTCTGTCGTTGGACAAGTCTGCTACTAATAGGTGGATCATTCAACACCATGTAAGATGGAATAACCTTTGTGGAGATTCCCACAGTAAACGTCTCTTAAGCAAAGTTCTTTTTGGATGACTCAAAGGGGCAGCAAATGTCCTGGGCAGAAAAAACTCAGGAAGATTATGGGGCTTATTAAAGGGCACTGTTGTCTGAGGGTGCACATGAACAGGATAGGTATGTACTACGGAGAAACCGTGTAGGTGATGCAGGAAGGAGGAGGAAACGGCAGGTCACATTATTCGAGATTGGGAGGCTCTTGCTAGTAGCAGGCTAGGGGTTTTTAGTCTCCAGGACGATAGGGATCTTTAGCAAAGTGAACTAGTCAGTGGGTTGCTGGAACTTATTTAAAGCATCAATCTGCTGAACTAGGTATTTTTAAGAGGTTTAGTTGAACCCAGTACCAGGGGGTGTACTGTTCCTTCCTCTAGACTCTAATCTAATGTAATAAACATAACCTAAAAACGAAGAAAAAACTGTTGTAAAGAACAACTATAGTTGTAAAATAAAATAAAATAGCAGCGGAATTGGTCACTAGAATACCAGTGAATTTGTTGTTTTTGAAAAGTAAGCCAAACAGGTATAAAAACAATGGGTTCCAATGTAACTTTGGTATTCAGCAAGGTGAAATATTCATTTCATTTTACAAAATTTTGAGTAAAATTTGTAATGCTTAGTCTGAAAGATTAAACTTTAAAATTGCCGAAAAACGATAATGCCAATTTAATATTTTGAAACACAATCAGTTTCTAATGGATTTTTTTGAATTAAATATACGTTGTTGAAACAATTCAAACTTTTTCCAGTTTTAACTGCAATGTTCAAGACTTACGTGACAACTGAGTTCTACATTCTAAAATACACAACTTGTAAACATGTTTTGCAAAAAACGTCTTCGCGCAGGTTTTGAATAAAGGATGAACCGATGACAGAATTTGTATTATTCATGTCACCGCCGTGGCTCTGCCATGTGTTTGTAAATGGCAGCAATATGCCGCAGATGTGTCATTAAGTACCCGACTCTCAGATCCACTTGATAACAATACTTGTTCCACACACTTGAAACTTCGCGTATTACGTTTTCATACACAAATTATGATAATAACAATGTGATACTGTTGCATTTTCCAAGATGGCGTCTGTTTTATCGACAAGCAATAAGCCAACTCGTGTTTTAATAAACCACCCTCCCCGCCCTAAACTCTTGTAACTATTATGGGGCACAGATTATCAAGCCCTTGTACAAACTGCGCTTCTGCTAAATTAATTCAGATCTGTGATGAAGATTGACTCGCGAAATTGTTGCTCGTGATTGAAAATTAATTGTATTTTCCACTATTAATTAAACATAGGTGGAGTTTGTGTGCTTTGGTGCTCGGCTGGCGTTTAATGTAAAGTTTTAAAGTTTGTAGTAATTAGTAATTTATTAATTGGTTGTTGTAACCGGTGGGTAACTCTTCGTATCAAGGTAAATTAACGAAATGGTAGGTAAATTTATTTCATCAAAGAAATGAGGCGAAAATATCAGTGTATCTCAGTGGCTGTTGAATAACTGAAATATTATTTCAATATTTTACCAGTTGGATGTTGGAATCTGTTAACTTTATTAACAAAGTTGAAAGATGAGATAATTACGTTTACTACTACAAGACAGAAATCATCCGACAAAAGTCTACAGTAATAAAAGGGTTGGATATCTTTCCGCCTTTAAATATTAAAAAGGCTTAATAAAACTGTACACATTTTGTAAAAAAAAATATACGAATAATTTTGATAAGTTTCTAGAACTCTCGTTTACATTACCAGCTTCTGTAATGTACAAAATATTTCTATTTTTTTTAACAGCTGTTCACTGGAGTTCGGTGTAGATTTTTAGAGTTTGTGGTAATTAATAATTTATTACATAATTGATAATAATGTTTTGTGGTCCTTGGGTACTTCTTAACTCTGAAGAAACAAATTTGTGTTGAAGGAAATAAAATGTCTCTTGATTTAATAACACAAATTTATACAGCTTGTTAAAACATCAGTACATTTTTTATATCATCAAGATAATGTCCTTAGTTAGATTTTAAAATGTAAAACACTACCAACAGAACCACACAAAATAATTGTCAAGGTAAAAACAAGGATGCTACAAGTAATTACTTAAGAACTTTAATTTCATTCTAAAAAACATACACAAGATTGACAGCTACGCAGATAGCTGTCATACATCATTGTAATTATGTACTTAAAAACGTAAATCAAATTTTAACTGAACCACTATCATTGAACAGTAATAAGTAGAGTTGTGGTAACAATCATAAAAAATTTGCCACTTAAAGGTTTGAATTTATTAAGAAATACTACACACCGAATTATTAAAAATACATACAAATTTTGGCCCAAATTTAGTACTAGCGGCCTTACAAATACCATATTGAAATTTTAACTATTTTAAAGAAAGAATTCCATATTAACTGAAACACTTTTAAAATATCTATAAGTCCTGTCGAAGTTTGAAAAGAAGTTCTTTCAAAATGTTTCTTTTAATTACTTAAACATAGAAGCTCCTATTTTGTTTAAAATATCACAATAGTAGTTGAAAGAACAGTTGACCTCGAATTATATTCTTAATCAATTACCAGGGGAATCGGTGCTCGATGTGACTAAAGCATCGACGGTCAGTCTGCTGCATCTCTGCACTTCGCACTTTAAAGTTTTTTTAGTTCTATCCGCAGTTACTCCCGTTGCTTTTCCCTACCGTTAACGCTGATCCCTCGTCCTCATTAATCTAGCTGAAATAAAGTATGGACAGTAAGCAACAACAAAAATATTCCTTTCTTTACACACTTTAACCGTAAGATACTTGCACATTTACCAAAGTACAGTACTTAGATTATTTTTGATTATAAATGGAAATAGATCAGGTTATTTTCTGATCGGTATATTGGGCGTATAATTCCGTGAAGAGAGCAGGACATTTTGTAGTGCCAAAGAACTTTAAAACATACTTTATGGAAACTTTTTGTTTTTATCGGTATGTTTTTCTTTTTGATGACGATGACGATGACGACGATGATGATGATGATGATGATGATGATGATGATGATGATGATGACGATGATGATGATGATGACGATGATGATGATGATGATGATGATGATGATGATGATGATGATGATGATGATGATGATGATGATGATGATGATGATGATGATGATGATGATGATGATGATGATGATGATGATGATGATGATGATGATGATGATGATGATGATGATGATGATGATGATTGTTTAGTGTTCTGCCTGAACACATGAAATGTGCAGATTCAATGACATGTGAAAAGTAAGAGGTTGGCTCTACGACAGCATTCTGAGGCGTTCGGAACTTTTTCCGCCAATATAACCAATAGGAGTAATTGTAAAAAAATGTTCCCAAATAGAAAAAATATAAATAGACCAAATTTACTAAAATGTTTACTTTTTCCCCAAGAAGTAGTTAAAATTATAATAATTCTCGCTGTTTAACCATTATTACAAGAAATAACCACCAAATACACTCGTTATCATCAAATCAGAGGCCTCCATCTTGAAACGGAAGTGAATGGGACAATATCTTACACATATATCGTTCGGGCTTTATACAAAGTACCTTCGTAATAAATTTAAAACAATCGGTCAATGCATTTGGTTAAAACTGCATAACAAAGAAGCACACAAACCAAATGTCGAACGGTCAAGTTAAAACTATTAACTATAGCTAATAGTCAATAGTTAACTATTAACCTTGCTTCGCTCGGTCAACTACCAACCTACCAACCAAAAATATCTGTTCGTACGAAGTTTCAACTGGCAGCCATACAAAATGCCGCTTAGTAATTACTTGAAGGGGTTGTATTTCGCTAAACTGATTTGCTACCAAACTAATCATCCAAGATACTTGAAAGTTTGAACGAAGTTTTTACTGGCAGCCACCTAAATGCAAAGAAGTAACCCTGAGAATTTATTGAATTAATTTGTTTCAAAGTAAAACAATACCAACATAACGACCCAAAATATCTGCTAATTCATACATGGTGAATAATAAAAATAACTTTAACTTCTTTTAAACTGGCACACTACCAACCTAACTATTAAAAATACCTCATACATTAAGACTAACTTTCTTTGCGATAATAATGAAAGTCTTACAAATATTGTCTGGTAAGTTTTACTAATAAACCTCATTTTTCTTCTAGCTTAATCACTAATAACCCAACCGTCAAAAATATACGCGAGTTTAGCCAAAGCCTGTAACAAGCATCTTTAAAAATATTTCTTTGTAATAATTTAAAAATTATTGTTTTTGTGTTATTTAAAAAGGAACAATACCAACCTAATAATAAAAAATACCTGCAACTACGATTAAAGATTGTACTGGCAGCCTTGTAAAATGCCACTTTGTAATTAATAAAAGTCTTGTATTTTACTAATGTAGAAACATACCAACGTAACTACTCAAAATAACTTTGAATCCAAAAATTATAATTGGATTCAAACTAACGGTAATTTTTATATAAAATTATTAAATTTCCTGTAGATTAAAACACTGCCAACCTTACAAACCAAATCTGTGATACACATTGTTTTGAATACATACATATAAAGAACACAACAATGATGGTAACAAACATTAAATTTGCAAACGCAAAACTTTAGTTTCGAATCACAACTGAAACGTTCAACATAAATTAAAACTTCTCCACTTTTGTTAACTAGATTGCTCGTGGATTGTTTTGATTCGAATAGTTCGCAGCTTTAAAGTTTAATTGCTACAATTTAACTTCCCCAAAGTTACACTTTAATTGTGAACACAGATTAGTGTTATAAGATTATTACTTAACTATTTAATATAAATTAGAAATGTCTTAGTGTTTAATCAAACCGCTTGGAGTAAGTTAGATTCGAAATGCAGTTAAAGATGTAATAAAACTAAACTCAACAGGTAATAAAAATATTTAAAAAAAGATTTAAATTGTTTAACTAATTAAATAAAATGTTTAAAAATAATTATAGATTACAGTAACTGGAATCTGGTTACCTCATTTTTGGAGCATACTAAAATCAAAAAAAGATCCAATTCTAACGATTGGGACTGATCAAATAGCCAAAACACATAGATTCTAAATCCTTTGATGTCAAGATGGCATTTGAGGAAGAAGATCGTGTGTTAGGAAACTGGAGACCTATTATGGTATACAGATGGCCCCAGGACAAAGACACGCACAGGAACTGTAATGCGCTGCCTAAAACAAGGATAAAGACAGTTGTTGCCTTGGAACAGTATGCAACAGTATTCCAGGTTGGCCATTAATGAGAATGAGGTTGGAGGTTCGGGAGAATTTGATTCGGGTCTTCTAGACTCCAATTAATATTTATACCGATAGTTAGGCAGCAATCAAAGCACTTGCGTTGCCCATAATTCAGTCAAAGCTGGTCTGGGAGTATTGGGAGAACCTCAACGCTTTGTCCCAGGGAAACCGAGTTACTCTTTATTTGGTCTCGGGTAATGAGGAGGAAGACAGGCTGGCTGGGCTGGAATCTGCGTCTGATTTTATCAGACCCGTGCAGGCTTTAAGGATCTCTCTATTGTTCTCCAGGTCTTCTACTAATAGGTAAACTAAAAAGCAACACCGAGCAAGGTAGGATAACCTTCATGGGAATTCATATAGCAAGCGTCTCTCAGGTAAATTTCCTCATGGAGGACTTACAGAGGCGGCAGACATCTTGGGCAGAGCACGATTCGGGAGAATCATACTACTTATTTCAGAGTTCGGTTGTTTGTACAGGATAGCTATGCAACACGGAGAAACCGTGTGTGGGTTATGCAGTGAAGAAAAGGAAACTGCAGAAGTGTGAGACTCTTCCTAGCAGGAGGCCAAGGGTTTTGTTTCTAGAACCCTAGGGACGACTTCCAGCAGGAGGAGCTATTCAGTGGAATGTTGAAACTTACTCAGGGCAGCAATCTGTTAAACTAGTACTTTAGAGGTTTAGTTGCACAATAGGTCCGTCGATCGTAGTTCCTGGGATTCTCTAGTTTCTAATCTAATCCAATCTAATTTACATATATGTTAGATCAACGTAAAAAAGTAATATTAATAAAGTTAATTAAATAAATGTTTCTGTGAAACTATTGTTCAGTTTTGAGGTTTTGTTTGCTTGAAAATTTTTTGCCAAATTTATGATGTCAATATACTTGTTAATACATTTTTTTTGATTGTTTGTTTCTATTTTTGGAGATTTGAAGCTCATTTACCAAATTTGTAAAGTAACACGTCACATAGATAGATCTGATGAACACTTCAAATCGCCGTTAAAATGCGGAAGTTTGTGTATTGCTTCGGAGATAAAATATTTGTGCATGATACAATTTTTGTTTTTGAAAGTATTTTATAATAGAAGATTATAAGTAAACAATATACCATTATCAATGTTTAAAAAGTTAATTAAATTCTTATTTCATGTTGACAATCTCGTTATTAATATTAAAATTAATTTTTCTGAAACAATCTCTTCATGAAAGTTCGTTGAACTATTAATATCAAGATAACGTTATTTATACAGATAACAAACATTCCTGGAGCCCAATGAGTTAGATATTTGAATCGTTCTTTTCTGACATTATTTGTTATCTTTCAATATCCCTTCCGTTTTCCCCTTCCGGATCTTTTATTGATTTTTTTCTTTTTATTATATATTGTCAATTTTTAATTTCCTCTATTGTCTTAATGTACAGCGCTTGACTATAAGTTTGAAAACTAAAATTTTGTAAATTTTATTAAAGCAAAATTAAGGCATTTTTGTGATGAAATATCAGACTAAAGTCTCTATACTTCAGGAAAGAATTTATCGATATTAAAGTATCGAAAGAAATATGATCAAACATAAAATTAAAGTAAAAAAAATATCTTAATATTATGTACACCGAAAGCAATAAACGAAAAAAATCTTCAAGTATAATTATAATATGTAAGTAATAAAAACAATGAATAACAATAAATCCAAAAATTATAATATAGGCTAGTAGGGGCATATAGGGGGTAATGAGTTACCCATTAGACATATAAATGTGAAGATTTCATAGAATCACTGGACGAAGTCAGGGACGTGTTTACACTTTGGTCATCTCGGGATGGTTTAATGGTGCTTTGTCACTAAAAAATGTCAGGTTTGGACCTGCCGAGGCGGTGAAATTGTTGGTTAAGCTTAAAGAAATAATTACTGGTACTGATATTAGTAAAATTATCGAGTAAAAAGATACTAGGTATAGTAAAAAAGTATCGATACCTTACTGGTACTGGGGGCATCGGTCTTGTCCCTACATCATTTAATATAAACGTACTATAATGATAACCCTTATGAGAGATATGTGAACCTCGCTGCTACTGTAATCTTGCGGCAGAGTGTTCAACTACAGTTAAACAAATAATAGTACTGTATATTTTCTCAAACGTTTTCACCCCTTTAGCTTGCAGCGTTCGCAGCGGCAGATAGTCAAATTACTTGAATTTTAGCCGCTAATACGAAGTACACTTTGTATAACTGTGGCTGTACTTCTAGTGCGTTTATATTCAACGCCTACATACATAAAAAACAGAAAGAAGAAGTTCAAAACTCTCATGGGATGTACGAATCATAATCCGAAAATGATCAAATTTATAAAAGAAATAATTGGAATTATGAGCTATTTTCTTATGTCTAGTGGTATTTTAACTCACTTTGTATAGGCTACCGCGGTTTCGAAACTTTACAGTTTCATCTTCAGGTACAAATGGTCAAATCGATCTGACAAGGTTGTCACAAAGTTAAAAAAATTAATACACACGTCACAACACTAAACACAATTACACGAAATTTTAAAACGCAAAACTATAAAAACAGTAACGTGAGACTCTTATGTTATTACGTACTAAAGTGTCGGTACATGTTTCAGTGCAGTGTTTGGCCAGATTAAAATTTTAACGTTTCGCGTTTTAAAAAGTCTTGTAATTGTATTAGTATTGTGACGACGTCAGTAGAAGAAACTACAGTCTGAAGATGAAACTTTAAAATTTCGTAACCCCGGTAGCCTATACAAAGTGAGCTAAAGATCACTAGAGGGAAGAAAATAGTTCACAGTTCTAACTACTTAAACATGTGGTCCAATCTTACAATGAAGAACGCTAAATCAAACAACTTTGTTGTATAGTCTCCATGAATAGTTTGAATAGTTGTATAGTCTCCATGCAAATGTTTGATAAGTGGTTTGAAGACACAGTGATGGGTAATTCATTCAGCCAATTATATTTTCTGTTTCACATTTGCACATCACAGTTAAGTAAAGAAATGTTATCGGAAGATAATCTATTGGATAGGCTATAGAGGTAAGTCACAGACATTACGACCTTGAAATGTGTGCAAGTCCCGACGTCTAAAAGTACACATAGCCTAAAGGGTTGTTGAAACGTCAAGCTTGTACTTATGTATTTACTTAACTGAACTAAAACTTAACAGGAAAATTATATTATTATTACGTGTTATCCAAAAAAACCCTTAAACACTTACAAAATAGCTGCAATTCAAAATCTTTAAAACTTTTTGTATATTTTCCCTACTGAAAATCTTATTTCTTTATTTTAATCAGCGTTATTATACTTTGTATTAACTAACATTTTTAACTTTAAATTTTGTAAGAAAAATTTAAACAATGATAATTTACGCGGATTTTAAGACTGTAAAAATGAAATAAAATTCAGATAAAAACAAAAAAAAAGTCACGATTACAAAAGTGATCAATATTTATTTCAATCGAGCGTTAAAATATCTGATTACATTAGCGAACTCCATTGGAAAATGATCTGGAGCGGCCATTATGTTAAGTCCTGGAACCTTGAAAATGAACGTCAATTTTCGCCTCTAGATCGTTTTTTAGGGCTCGGTGGTCGATGTGGTTAAAGAACCGGTCAGTCTGCTGAGTGTTAAAAATATTTATCTCAAGGATGTTAATTTTAGTCGCAGTTACTCCCGTTGCTCTACCCTTACCTTTAACGCTGATCCATAATTCTCATTAGTTTAACTGACATAAATTATGGACGTTAAGGAAAAAAATGAAGATCACTTTCTGAAGGGCTGCTAAAATTATATATATATATATATATATATATATATATATATATATATATATGTGTGTGTGTGTGTGTGTGTGTGTGTGTGTGTGTGTGTGTGTGTGCGTGTTGTTTTGTACAAATTATTTATTTTGTCATTGCTGATTCGGTTGTAATCTTATTATTCTACTGTCTTGTTTTCTATGGTGCAGAGCCTACTATTATTTTATTTTATTTACAACTGTAATCAGTTAAAAAAAAAACCATAATTAGATCACTGCATAAAATAAATTATTTGCTGGAATCAAAAGACCGCAGTCGTAAGTTCTCCAAGCAACACAACAACCGTCTGCTTCAATCCTCTGACGGCACATGACGTCAGCAACATGTTGGCCAAAGGTTTCGGTGTCCTAGACAGTTTCTTGTAATTAGCAGATGGTCGTGGATCTCGGAGTAACGAGAATACCAAGGGAACACACACAATAACTCTTAAAACGTTATATTTTGTTTTCTAAAAGCGTTGGATGTTTCAGTAACACAAAGTTCAATGCCTTAAGTCCAGATAAGTATACGAATAGAGCATTGAACCAACAGTTTGTTGTTAAGTGAAAGGAATGACTGAAGTCAGAGTGAGTTTCTCGAACTACCGTTAATCTTATGTCTTTTATTGAAGTGAAAACTTTTATTGTCTCGGTTGACAACACATAGGTATAAACATTCTTTCGCGTCACGCTTGATTCTGTAACACATTCATCAGAGCATATACAATTATTCTTGTATTTAGGCCTATGAAGACTTGAAGTGACTACTTCTAAACAGCTGATTTCGCACATCAGCTGTTGCTTCAATATCATTTCAATTGAGGTTATGTTTATTGTTCTTGTTAATTTTTAAAATGTGTCGTAGTTAAATTATTTAATTTATATGACCCATAACAATGTTTGAATCCTGGAATCAGAAATATTATATTTATTATTATATTTAGACTAATAAACCCCTTCCTGCATGCATCTAAATTATTTCGTAAAAATAATTATAATAATACTGAATAAGTCACAGTCATGCTAAATGAATTGGTCACTTCTGTCGGTAAGTTCCACGACTGCTTACGTTGTTTATGTGATCATTTCATGTAAGGCGATGGTCAAAGTAAAATCACAGATACTTTACACATACCTCCTCTCAACTAATTGAAGCACAGATGCTTCTCAAAGAGAGAGTGTAATTTGATGTGCTTCAGGAGCGTTGCATATAGGCCTACTTTCAATATAGTTTTAGTTTTCTATGACACTTTAGACCTACTTTTAGGGCAACGTATTTGTAGAATCGTCAGCTGTTTACAATTAGAAAATTGTATTTGTAATTTTTTTTAAAGGAAACGTTGTTAAAATATTTTATTTATCAAGTCAATCCAGTAAATTTTGTAAAATACCTTTTTCACTTTAGAAAATCATTCCTTTCAACAACCCTCATCCCTCACTATTGTCAGTTCCTCAGACCCCTTTTATCTCTACCTTTCTAAATTACCGAAACGCAACAAGGGAATCGGAAATATATTTTCTTTAAAAGATCCTCTTGTAAAAAAAAAGATAATAATTTCGTTTGCTACCCCTCCCATCCACCCCGCTTACAAGCCCTATTACGGCAGATTGGTTTTGGAGGTGCGTGTACAAATCAATATAGGTTGTAAGACTCGAGTTGGGGGGGAGACGCAGCACAGAGACAAAAATAAAATCACCTAATGGCAAGCGAAGGGAAAGCCGTAGAAATCACGGCGGAGTGGGGGTGAAGGCTGGGGAGGAAATCGAGTTACAACGGACTGGACGCCAATTATTTGGATGAAGAGTGACAGCCCCTGCACGGTACCTTGTGACAGTCCGCCGCTTGTTTGTAATCCGGATAAGGAAGTTTGGTTTATATCCGGACCTAAGGACTTGGCCTTCTTCATTAGATTAACATCGGGCTAAAAGAGTATAACAATAAGGGAGCGCGATGAAACTTTCAGATCTGGTTGGCTAATCTATCTGTGTGTCTTGAGCTGTAACAACGCTGTACAAGACGTTACGTAAGTCAAAAAGTAAATAATTGCAGCACGCTGCTGTCTCGCTGACGTGTAACAAGCGAATTTAAAAAATATATAATCCTTAATGTAATCACCTTCCCCCCCCTCGGAATGCCGTAATTTTGCAGAATAAATATCTCTGCCTTTCCTTGCTAAAGAGTTTGATCCTAGGGAAAGCAGAGTAATTTTGTAATATGTACTCTACAAAATTAGTTTCCATATCTTAACGTTTTTTAATCTTTATAATCAGCATTAAAATCAGCATGTATTATCATTTTAAACATTTAAATTACAAAAATGTATTCACTGACTGCCTTCAAATTAATTTTTTTAATTAAAATGGTAAAATGATACCACCTAAACAGATGTTTTCAAATCACAAATGTTCCTTTGATAGTACCACGTGAACAGAAATAGTGTTAATTGCAATTGTTTAATATGAATAGTAACAAATAAAATATTATTAGGTCTAATTGTTTATCAGTTAGTAATACTGATGTATTTCTATGATTGGGAGTGAAAACAACTAAAGTGATTATTTTAATTTAATGATGTTTCAATAAATAACATGTTTGGTAATTATTGTATTATTATATTTATTATTCTTATTAATATATTTTGTTAACATAGCATATGTTGGCGGTAGAAGGACAAAAGATAAAGAGCCCCTTTGACAAAGAATAAAATAATAATCACAAATTTCAAAAACATTTTGAAATTGTGAAAAAAATCACAAAATTTCAAATTTTGTATTTCAGAAGCACGAGTATTAAATGAATTTCTTTTCAAAACACAAGAATCCATTATTTGTGTTTATTAGCTAAATTTCTTAAATCGTTAAAAATCTAAAAATGAAAATCTTTATTATACATAAGCTCAGGATCGATTTCCAAAAAAAAAATTTCAAAATTTCGTATGTGTATGTCACGGAATCTGTAAACACGATAACGAGAAAAAGAATCAATCGATTGACTTAGAATTTATAAGACTAAAATAAAACTGTAATAGAACCCTATTATTTTTCAGCTTTGTTGCTCAAAAGTTACGGGGTCTAGAGTAAGATCACTCTTAAGAGGAGAGGGGGTTAAGTACCGGTTGTTTCCGAGTGGGGTATCAAATGTAAAAAGAAAATTTTGCGCTGAACCCAAGTGTGCCGTTGGATTTGAAGAACGTAGGGTTTTTGAGCACTTAAAGTGCAAACAACCGTAAATTTTGTTTGAATCTGAATAAGACATTTAGGGTATCAAACATATCAAAATCTTAAGCTGAAACCGAATTGTACATTTTTTTAAATTTAGTGTTTTTAAAAGACTTGAATCTTTGAATTTTGAAATTTTTGGTTTGAAACTGAGTAATCAACCATGCGGGATATCAGGTAATTCCCAACTTAATCCAAATATATCATTGAAATTATACCTTCTATTATAAGGCTTCTTAAAGTACTAACAGTAATTTTGCGCACAGTGTAATTAGAAAATGTATTTAGAAACATATTTGTTAAATTCATTTGCATAAATTACTATTTCTTTAGTAAAATAGTAATGACAATTTAACAATAGAAAGGTATGTTATATTTGAAACGAACACATAACTTAGTTCTGGTTCCGTATTATATAACGGACATTATACTGACGCATTGCAGTAAGCTATCGTCTGGGAATAGCACCATAAACACGCTCGTATCTCTAGTGGCCGTGTTAAGTGTTACAGGGAGCGGAGAACACGAACTGGTTAACTGAAAAGTTTATACAACGTAAAGAATTTTTTGTTACTGATTTCAACTGACTTGGTGAACGGAATAAAAACAAATTATTAAAAAGTATTAAACAATACTTTATCGTGATTAATGACCTGGCATTTTATGGACGTTACGTTTCGGAACCTATGTTCCATCATCAAAATGAAACATTCTCGTTAATTAAGATCACTAAAATACATAATTCATATATAAATGAACCTTTAGGGCTGAGTAGTCGATGTGGCTAAAGTCTGCTGCAAAATTCGCAATTGTTTGTAGTTGATATGGTTTTAACAACCAATTAATAATTATGATAATTGTTTGTTACATAATTTTAACAAGAAAATCTCAGTCAATTGTTTGATGACGTGCTTTAAACAACAAATTCCCAATTATTTGTCGTTGACATGATTATACAAACAATTTCACAATTAATAGTTTATGACATGATTTTTACAACTAATTTCCAATTATTTCTTGTTAACGTGATTTTTACAACCAATTTACAATTATGGTAATTCCAAATTAATAGTTTGTTGACGTGTTTTTAACAACTAAATCCAAATTATTAGTCGTTGACATGATTTTACACAACTAATTCCCAATTATCTATTGTTGACATGATTTCAACAACCAATTATCAATTACAGTAATTGTTTGTTGACGATATTTTAACAACAACTGTCTAATTATTTGTTTTTTGACATGATTTTTACAACTGATTCCCAATTATTTGTTATTGACACTATTTTAACAACCAAATCCCAATTACAGTAAATGTTTGTTAACATGATTTTAACAAAAAAATCCCAAATAATCGTTTATTAACATTATTAACATGGTTTCAACAATTAATTCTCAATTGTTTGTTGACGCTATTTTAAGAACTTGCACACTTCAAAATTGTGTGTTCGAGACGCAGTTACTCCCGTTTCTGGTAAAGGGTAACTTTCCGTAAACATTAGGCGTGTTAGCAAGGTCTAGTTCGTTACTCACGAAAATCTTTTTCAAAATGGCGACTATAACACATTTTTTTTATTTCCAAAATATAATTTTGCTATGGTAATCAGCGATAATTAATTTTTTTTAATAGTAATTAATATTTATGTTATTCAACAGTGTTATTTTTTTAAATCTTTCCAGCAATACGCAACGTATGTGAAAATTTAAGATAATAATATTAAATATCTTAAAAATCTTTTGCCGGAAGCGTATGTTTTACAACTAAAAGGTCTTAATTCATTTTCAAAATGTTTGTTACCGGTAGCATTCAAACGTGACTTACAAATAATGGTAAATCACACTGTTTCCTCGGTTTCTTAATATATAGGCTATAAGTGAAAAAAGTTCTGAAAACTTTGCAGTGTAAACAATGCATTCTTGTTTCATCCCTCTGGCGTTTTCACTATGCCACTATGATCTCGTTACTGATCGCGAAATGCGATTTAAACTCAAATTTGGAAGGACTTTAATATTTAGCAGGATCAACGGCAATCCGGTTAGCGAGGGCTGATCCTATTTAAAAGGGTAACAATTAAACAGTCGAGTGCGTTTTGTAAGTGTGAAATAACAGCTGCCGTAGTATGGGATGGGTTTTCCAAGAATGGGCTGTTGCAGCCCTTAAAGGTCGTGTTTTATTTATACAGGCTCACGCCGGGCGTGGGGCAGGTGCTGCTGCAAAACAGGAAGGGCACTGTAAGCTGTTTAGCGTTGCTGGTGTCGAGTTATTTTTCAAAAAGTTTATACATTATGTTTAGGAATGGTACTGACAAGAAAATTAACAGTGTTTTGTGTCTTGGCCAAAACCATATAAAAAATTATATACTTCGTAAAAATCAGTAAGTTTTCAAAAATTCACAGTAATTCAGTTTTAAAAATTCATTTTAATTTTGCGAAAACATTTTACAAACTTTTTCACAATAAAGTTTAAAACAACACGTGCCAATATTTACATTTAATCATTCGGAGCAACCGTTTAAATAAATAAGTTTAAAAAAATGGGAAAAAAATGTAAAATAGATATACTGTATTTCTAGATTTATAAAATAATTCTTATGTTTAGATCACGTATTCAGATTTATAAATCACGTCATACAACAAAAAAGAAAGTAAAACAGTTTTGTTTGGTCAAATCGCTCTTAACCAAAAATAGTTTGAAATCGTCCGGTTGCATTAATTTAGTCTACAAACAATGTCCATCGACGCACATTCAGATGAAGTCACTTTTTTACTTTGAGGCCCTGAAAACGTTTTTGAAATACTTGAAATCTAAAATTCGAAGTAACCCTACAACGGCCAATGTAGGTTTTGGAGATTTTCGACTGTTTTCCAACTTGTAGATTTCCTTTATTTAAAGTTAGCTAAAATTATTTTTCAGTTTTTTAATAACAAACATTGTTATTGGCCAATTGGTGTTTAGCTATCTGCACAGGCACAAACATTCCAGCTTAAACTACCGTCTCAACTGAAGAAATTTCTATGAATAAATATATTTCCAGGATTACTATTGCACTGGAACCTTTGTATACGTATAGTGCCCCTTTCCTTATTCCCGACGTGCTCAGTTATGGCGCCTTGTCCAGCCGTAGTCAAATTATAAAGACTAGGATTTTAAGGGCATTCCAAGTTGGTAACTACTACAGTTCTCATTGGTGACTTCCCAGTTCATTATTGAGGTGCTTACAGGAGCTTAATCTGCTAATTTCCTTTCAATTTTTCTCTCTGTCTTAACGGAGGTTGTGCTCTATTTGGCCAGCTATTTTTGTACTATGAAATCCGCTAATTCTATTTTACATTCTTACTCATGGGCATTCCCACAAGTAGTTAGGAAAATGAGGTTCGCCCATCCAGAACCCCGCTTGCATGAGTAAGGATAAGGTACACTGGGAGTTCGCTCGTTTCGTACATCTCTAGGCCGATGTCATTCACTCTATCAACACGGGACGCTTTACGCTTTCGTGTTAGTCACGCTATGTAGAGTAGTGAATGTGCGCGTTGAGTAGATGAGTGAGAGTATTATGAGCGGAAGGTACGGTGGTATCGCTAAGCCCATCAGCTGCTCACTTCACCTGCCTCCGCCGGGATTCGTGCCTTTTTTTACCAATAATATATTTTCTGAAAACAAAAACTAAATCATAATATTTGTTGAAAGAAAAACAATTTTGTAAATAATTCTGAACCGCAGCGCCGGTGATATAATTGTTTTGCAATATTTATCACCTTTAATCTAAACTCTGTGTCCGCGTTACACGCTCGGCAGTAAGTCCAAACTTATCAGCAACTAACCCAAATAACATGAATACATCACAAAATGCCGCACTGACCCAATTATTTCTCCCCACTCTACACACTTGATGAATGTTTCAAACTGAATCAATAGCATTTGCATCGAACGAATTACTGCATTTTAAATACCCTGGTAGCAGTTGACAAGTTACGTAATATATTAATTATGGTAATTAATTACTATTTATAGTTATTGCGTACAGGCGTTATTAAATACAACCATCAAGATTTTACGACATTTTAAGAAACTTGGACACAGTGCGAGAAAATTTGTCAATGAATAACACTAATGTGTACGAGTTTACGTATTCATACACAATTTTAAAAGTTGGAAAATAATCGCGGCGCAACTGTCTCGCTGAAACGAATTTTCAAAGTGATTTCTGTATCTTATCCTTTTTACATTGAAAATATGAAAATAAAACCTTACCACCATTAATTTATGTTCTTAATTTTAAAGGATTTTAAAAATAAGAATACAAAATCAGTGATATTACGTTTTTAACGCTGCTTTCGAAAATCAAATCAAATTTCAAGAATGTTTAAAACAGAATAGTTACTAATTATCGAAAATTTAAAATGACTGGTTCAAACTATTAATAAAATTAATTTTTACGCTCATTTTGAAAATAAGCGAACTGAAATTGCGAATGTGAGCGTGTACAAAAAACGTAACGACCTATAAAAAATAAACTAGATATCAGGATTGGCGCTCATTTAAAAGACTGGGTCTGGGTTTTACCCTGATGACCGCTCTGATATCTAATCTTCCAATGGCAATAAGCTAATAAATTGTGTAAAAACGTTACAAACAACTTTTTGGTATTCAATACTTTCTGCGAAAATTGTCGTACGGTAGCCTACAGGAAAACCATCGGTAAACTGACATGGTTCATCGGATTTAGGTTATATTCTCAAATGACTTAACTTATAACTTAAGTCAGTATAAGAACTTTTAAATAAAAGAGATTGTAGCACGTGAGGAATAAAAAAAAACAAACAAAAAACACGATTGAGTTCATGGGTTTTTAAAAGAAATATTTACTCCCGAACCTAATATGAGTTTTTTTTTTTTTTTTGAAAAAAGTAAAGAATTGTCTATAGACATAACTGAACAGATCTACATATCAAATTGCATTAAAACTGATTAAGAAATAATATCTTTCGTGTTAGACATGCAAACGAACTAGTAATATGTGAAAATTTAACCATTTTTTTGGAGTTATAAAGCGAACTCTGCAAAACCAAAAGGCCGGCGTGATTGAGGTGCGCGCTCACCACAAATAAAAAAACAAAAACAAAAAAACACACTCTCTCTCTCTCTCTCTCTCTCTCACACACACACACACACACATGGTGGCTGACATGGGTCAGTCTGCCGCGCCTCTGAATGCAAGGTACTAGGTTCGAGACTGCAAGTTTTATTCTTTTAGTTACGCCTTTCTACTAAAGTAAAGTTAACTTCCATACACACAAACACACACACACACACACACACACACACACACACACACACACACACACACACACACACACACACACACACACACACACACACACACACACACACACACACACACACACGGTGGCTGACATGGGTTAGTCTGCCGCGCCTCTGAATGCAAGGTACTAGGTTCGAGACTGCAAGTTTTATCCTTTTAGTTAACGACTTTCTGCTAAAGTAAAGTTAACTTCCATAGTTAAGTAAAAAAAAAAAAAAAAAACGATCATGTAAAATAATGACATGAAATTTTTTTTTTTTTTTTTTGAAATGATTGTTTTAAAGATTGTTTGGAAATACAATTTCTAAAAACTAAAAGCAATAATCTAAAGTCTTGTTCAAACTATGAAGTTTATGTCAAATTGGTAAGTTGGTTAAGTGTCCTGCAATGTGAGACAAACATAATGTTTGTCCTGAAAACAAATAATATGTGCAACAACAACAATTGAATGCAAGATCAGCGTATTTTATAAGCATTTTTTTCAGTAAATAAAAATGTTTTGTTGCTAGATAGATTTGTTTTTTGAATGAAAAACAACATGAATACTTGAAGGGACATAACGCAAGTTAAACTCTCTGTACGCAATAAGGGAAATGTTTGGAAAGCGGGCTAGAATAACGCCCACCCCACATACAACCAACTCCCGGCCTAAGTGTTGCATACTAACCACAATGGCAATTTAATGGAGGCGCTCGACGCTCTGGATACCGTCTTTATTAACAAAAACATACTCTCGACATTGCAATACCGTAAAACCTCGCTACAACTGCCTGGCATTTCCCGGCCAACAAGTCACACGCGCTAACATAATATGACTATTCCGACAATTTTTTTCGATTGTTTGCGTTTTCTCGTAGGAAGCGTATCAGTCTGCAGCACGCAGCTGTCTTGCTCACGTCACGAAAAAGAATTTTTAACAAAACCTAAGTAATAATATCACGAATTAAATAAACGTTAAAAGCGAACCATTAATTATATGTTTTTTGAAGCGAAGTTTTTAATATTAGCTTTGCCGAAAAAAGTCTGCCGAACGGAAGAATGTTACGGAAAATATGGAACGAACGAGCAAACGAATTTCGTCTCTTTCTAGTTCTGTCTTTTTCTTCTTACTTTTCGAAAACAGTAGGTCTACACTCGTATTGCAGGAAAAGGTCTTTTTGCTTTCATTTCGATATTTTTTCTTTAGTTGAAAAACAAGTGCACGTTGTAACCGTTTATAATACATTCGAAATTACAATAATTGTTGTTAATATTGCTAGTTTTTAACAACATAACGTGAAACCTATTATAGCCTATTTTCTGTTCAGTGAAATCAGCTGACCGTTACGAATTAATATAAAAAAACTGATGTTTTACTATAACTACAGTAAATAATGTATGGACTAGGTTCATGTTTTTATTTGTTTAAACAAAACAAGATATTTGTAAACATATCTTCAAAGTAATTATATATTCAGCAAAGATACCATCAACAAAACCTTCGTATTCGTCGGTAATTCCCTGAGTTCAACACGTGTACTTTTTATCTTACACCTTTTAGAAAATTTCGTTAAGAATATATAAAGTGATTTTCAAAAAATGAAAGGAGAAAAATTTATTTTGTTAAAGATTTCGAGTGCTCTCCATTTTAGTAGTTCTGTACTGTTTTATTTTTCTAGGTAACTTCTACTACCGATTATCAAAATCAATTTTCGTACCTAGTTGTGCCGGATCTGCTACAAACACAGGCTTAAAACTTTTTAAGCCTCCAAGAGCTTTAAAACTCAATATGTCGGAGGAGAAAAACACATACCCTACAGTTTGTTTGTTTTTTCTTTACGTTCAAACTTTATGCTAATTAGAGTGATGAGGCATTATCATAATTACCTAATTAGCATAATGCTAATTAGAGTGATGAGGCATGAGGCATAACGCTGATTACCGTTAATCAGCGTTAACGGTAAGGGAACACGGCGAGAGTAACTGCATCGAACCCACAACCTTGACGTGCGCAGTTCAAAAACGCAGCAGGCTGACTGATTCCAGATTGACATTTACCCAGCCCTTTATAGCCAAAATGTTACCCCGATTTTGAGAAAATCTGACATTAAACTATTACTGACAAAAAAGGGATTAAAATCTTTTTGAAACTAAAAAAAAGTCTAGCTTGGTGGGTTAACCAAACTTGCTTGTACAGTTGCGTAAAAATCACTAACGTACCCGGCGATGTACTGTATACACACAATTACATGGATATATGAAAGTAAAAACCACTTTTTTGCAGGATATACGCATCACAATTAATTTGTTCACGTAAATTCACTGTACTTTATATGCTAAGTAAAGAGAGAGTAAAATTACAAATATTGAACGTGTTTCTTATTTCAATAGATTGCCTGATTAAGGCAAATTCTGCTTGTATAACATTGTATTAGTGCCATAACAATGCCGGAAGTGGGTGTACGGAAGATGGAAGGGGTAGACAAGGGGTTATAAACAGCCCAATATAAGCAACAATGGTACTGCCATTAATTATCACTCTACTATAAGACAGGCGCCGATAGCTGTGCAAAACCGATATCTAATTACTATTTGATAATTGAGAGTAATAAATGGTATCCAGACTTATGTTTCTTCTAGTTTTCATTTTGATTTTTATATTTTGGGCTGAGTTTTGATAACATTTTGTTTGAAGAATAGAATGAAAGCAGTTTTGCAGAGCAGTTATTGGAGTAGCCATCGTGATGCGACCCGGACCTGCAATCTTCAAATGAGAGGAAAAATTTCTTTCGCAATTTCGATCCGATTCAAATTTGGCGCGGAATTTGATTTTATTATAGCTTGGACTGGTTCGCTAACCGGAAATGTCCGTACATTAGTTTTAGAACGTCAGCCCACTCACACACTTTCAATTATTTAAAAATTCGTATTTTTTTAATTTACTTTTTTTGGAATATATTCACACTTTCTTAATCAGTGAAATTTTATACAAATTACAAATATTTTGAGTTTCTACAATTGAAAGAAATTAAAAAAGAACTATTTTCCGGCGGTTAGAATTAATTTTGTCTATTTTCAATATAATTATTTGATGATTATTGTTGCGAAGTCGGATTTGTAAAAAAACATTTTAGGAAATTTGCTTTCATAAAGCAACTGCGTCATTTTTACTTTCTCACAATAAAGAGAAACTTTGGAGATCGTAAAAAAAAATCTGTTTGAGGATTTTGATGGTTTTTTACGTTCTTAGTTATTCTGAATGATATTTTTATTTAATAAAAAAACATGTGTGTGTGTGTGTGTGTGTGTGTTTTAAAATTTTGGTAACTTTTTTAGTTTTTTCGATAAAAACTGAACCGTGTTTTCCAGAAAATAACAGCCCGTACGATGTTTCGTGACACGTTATTATACGCAGTATTCAAGTCAAATTCAATCAATTTTTGATTTTTATATTGTTTAAAAAAACTTTAAAAATTTCCCCGAACTATAGTTTCGGCGAACTTGCATGCTAAATTTCATAAATATATGTCAACTTAGTTTTCATACGAACACATACATCCAAATAAAAATATCTTTTTTGGAATCGAATACAGACAGATTGATCGATAGACAGAGAAGGGCCTCATTGGAATTTATTTGCCAATGATTAGTCACTTATCTAGAGTTCAGTTCGCAAGTAACGAACATACAGTGCGGTGAGTGATATGAACGTTTCTCTGTTGAGAATAACATATCTTCATTGCAGCTTCGGGTGCATCCTCCTTCGAGGACCACGCCTTCAAACAACTAATCCGCAGGAATCTTGCTTTATTTTAATAAAGTCCACTCAAAGTTACATGGCCGATAAGATTTGACTTCTCAATTTTATTCGGAAATTTGTCACCCCAAAATACCAAAACATAATATTTGTTAAAACCTAACACCGAGAAGGAACGATCTCTATTTATAAAACGGTAAAACAATAACGTTTTTAAAGAGCGAACGAGTCTACCTTGGAAGTCAGTAACGTATACTGATATTCGGATGAACAAAGTTCTTACGAAAGTTCGGATTCGGATAACTTGTAGATTCGTGATAGGAATCAACTGCGCAGAATCGTTTGCGCATTCCGACATCAGCAAGTCCATTGCTTCCGAATATAATGCGATTATGAACGATCTGCGCATGCGCCAAATTTTTTCAACAATTTACGTCCAAACCTAATGAAGTACACTTGATTTTGTCTATGTTTAAACTTAATGATAATATAATTTTAAACTTTTAAGGAACAAAATATAAATTATTATTATCACAGTTTTTAATGAGTTACAAATCGATTAATTCTGATACCGAATCCAGATTACGAACAAATGAACAGAATAATCGAAAAGTTCCGAGTATTTTGATATCCGGAATCGCCGAGTATTTTATTCCGAATCCACGCACTACTATTAAAGCGTGTTATACAGGAAAAATCATATTTAACATCGGATTAGACTCGTCCATCGACACGTCAGGGTATGTCCGACACGAGGATTAACTTTCTTTCAACCTACTGGCTGCTACCCCAAGGAAAGGGGCAGCTGAACAAACAACGCACCCCTCTAGTGTTTGTGCAACGTTTCTCGCGTCATCTTTCTGCCCGTCATCTTGGAAAATACATTAGCGCGTACAATACCGGCAATATTACCCTGTCCTATACGCTGTCGATTCATTTCGTAAATTGCTATCACTTGTACTTTTTCCGGTAGTGGGGGGGGGTTCCATTGTGGTGGTGGATTTCTGTAATTGTAATACGACAGGCTGATTTTTACTTTTTCACTGTACAAAGTATAAAAAAAATTGAAAAAAAGAAAGTATCTCGGGATTATGATGGGTCTCTCTTTTTTGAAATTCTTAAAGGCCAAAAAAGTGGTTTACTTGGACATCACTGTAAACTAAGCCAACTGATCGATTTTGATGACATTGTACACGTAGGACTGGTACGTCCGTCTGTTGGAAAAATTAAAAACTTTAAATAGCAGATGTACTTCCTAAGCGCTAGAAACTACAGAGATTATGAAAGAAAGGTTGATATTTCCGGCGGGAGCAACTGAAGTAAGCAGCTGATGGACTTAACGACCCCGCCGTACATCTAGCTCACATACTCCCACCAAACACATTCACTGCTCCACATAGCAGGACTAACCCAGTGTAAAGCGACCCGTGCAGTTGGAGTAAACGACACCGGTCAAATAATGTATCACACGGAGCCCTAGTATACCTGGTGATATCCCGGTGTACCTTAGCCTTACCCATGTATGCAGGGATTTGTATGGGCGGACCTCATTTACTTAGCTACTTGTTGGTGATCCCATAAGTAAGAATGTAAAATGGAATTAGCAAGAATTCATTGGAAAATCTTCGTAATCAGGGTCAAGGGAAAAATTAATTGAAAGAGAATCAGCAGAGCAAGCATCTACAAGAACCTCAATAACGAACTGGGAAGTCACCACACACTTCGAATATTCTCCAAATCCTTGATGTTTTGAAGAGACTGCTGGAGAAAGCACTGTAACTGAGCACATCAGGAATATAGAAAGAGTGAACAATAGATCTAAAAATGTCGCAATGCAATAATAACCCTACAAACTCATTCATTCATTGGCTAATACTATGATATTTTAGTACACACAAAAGCGCTCGCACACGCGCACGCGCGCACGTACGCACGCACACACCTTGTTAAACTTAATTATGATACTCCTTTTATTGTTAAAAAAGTAAACTTTATAGTCTACTAAAAACTTAATCTCATATATTATGCCTAACTTTTGAAATAATTTCCTACAGACAAATAATTAAATTCGCAAACGCACAGACAAGAAACCAACCCTAGATGGAGAAATCAACACCATGAAGTCGGGGCTAAGTTGGTGTTCAATTTACTTTTATTCACCCCTAAATGTTAATCAAGCCTTAAGGGTTGATAATGGCGAACATTACATCTAAATAAGTAGGCTAAACCCAGCACCCTAAACTTCGCTAACTACTGAACAGTACAGTGGCTGTAGAGGCTTGTGTTTTAATAAGGCCGTTGGAATGGTCCATTTCCTATTGTTATAGACCACTTACACGCTTTGTTATATCTAGACTGAGTGTTAAATGTTACAACATTTCCTTTTCTCTTTAACGTCTTCCAGGTGTGAAAACTTTTCAAAATAAGACGTTATTGTTTTTTTTAGAATATTAAGAATAATTTATAAAGTCACGTGAATAACGATTCAAATATTCAATAGAATGAATCTACACGTAGAACTACAGTAAACACACTAAAAGTTTAAACGAATCACAAAATTATTTTATTTCAAAACGTACTCTTTGTAAGCTATTGACGAACGAAACAAGCCAGAGAGAGGTCAGGCTTATTTGATCTTAAAGTCCAACTGAATCCGATGTTTTTAGAAAACTGACTATTGGACAGAGTTTACAAAAAGAATAAAACATGTTTTTTAAAAAAACTATACCATTTCGGAATTACTTTGAAACTGCTGCAGAGATTTATCAGGTTAACGAAATTAACCTTAAAGGATAGGTTCATCTAGTTATGTAATCGATTTCTGTACCATTATTTCGATTTAAAGTACGACTGAATCCTATATTTTTGTAATTTGACTATTTTTTTTAAAAATTGAACATTTTCTTTTAAAAAATAACCATACGATTTACGAATAACTTTGAAACTGCTAAAAAGATTTTACTGGTTAACGACCTTGTCCATCTATACTCACGTAATCGTTTATTGTGTCATATTTGTATTATGTAGGCTATCAAAGGAAAATAGCGAACGCTAGAAAACACACACACACACACACACACACACAATGGATTTCGTAAAAAATGAAGCGATTTATGGCATAGATTATAAAAAAAACCTTTATCAATTTTAATGTGGGAATTTTGAAAAGTTTTAAGATTTAAAAAAAAATATATCAATGATGATTGTAAAGTTAAAGAAATGGCAGTAACGTCGGCTCGAACTAAGATCCTTCAGGTGCGAAATTCGGACACAAAGCAGACACATCAACAATCGATTTGTTTTAGCCACATGAACAATCTAACCCCTTCTCCTTGGAAACACCTTGTACATAAAGTCAAGACCATTGGACATAAACGTACTACAATTGATTTACCTTATGATATTAATGTGAGCGCTTGCTTCTGGTGTAATCTTGCGGTTGAGTGTTTAACTACATTAAATAGATAATAGTACTGTCTCTTTTCTTAAACGTCTTCCCCTGTTCTTGGAGCTTGCAGCTTGTCTAGCGGGGACTTTAGCTTCTGATATCGAGCACGCTTTTTATATTGGTGGTTGTATTTCTAGTACGTTTATATTCAGTATAAAGATATACAAAAAATTACCAATCTCCAAAAAATGATTTACGATGATCTTTTTCAAGGTCCTTTAGAAACATTACTGCTCCAAAAGCTCCATTTACAATGAAAATTTCTTTTAAAAAACTTTAAACGGTTGCGAAATACCACAACTAAATTGATGAAAAATGAACTTTACAAATTAAAATGAGATCTACATGAACTCGAACTATATAGTTAATAATCGAATCGCAGCCCGTCACGATATTTACTACGAACTGTTAAGTACTTAACGTTCACGTACAACCAACATGTTGTAAAACGTACCGGAACGTTTTGCAAACTTTATTGAATTCAGGTTTCCATATATCGCTTAGGTCGGTGCAGATCTGACACGATGTGAAATATTATTCATATCGCCACGTTGTAGTACGACATAGATACAGTACAATATTTAAATACGAATTGCATGGCTCTTACAAACAAGAAAAAAACAAGGAAGAAAGACTTACAAAATATACATTGACGTTAAACTTTTTTTTGATGATTTTTAGCAAATTTCCGTTGACACATAAGCTATTAGTGAGTTAGTGAGGCTATATATATAATTTTGCTAAAACTATTACGTTGGCAATTTTCGTTCGATTAAATTCAAACTTGGCACAATAATCGATATTCGTAATAACTTGGACACTTTTGTCACCCATCAAAGACAGACGGTCATTTGAAAACCTAATAAACCATAATTTTT
This sequence comes from Callitettix versicolor, assembly GCA_022606455.1. NCBI lineage: Eukaryota > Metazoa > Arthropoda > Insecta > Hemiptera > Cercopidae > Callitettix > Callitettix versicolor. The sequence goes on along the minus strand of CM040185.1, from coordinate 37,229,017 downwards.
CTATCTGTTACACTTTTTTTAAAATATGATTTCACAATAGTAATCAGAGTTAAAAGCTTTTAAACTATATAACATTAACACTTTAAAATTTTCTTCTAAAAGTAAGCAAGTTCGATGCTTAATTTAAAGTTCCGTGTTTGGGTTTTACCATGATGGCCTAATACATTTCGAAAAAAAACTACGCTAAAATATCGAAACAATATATGATATTTTTTTAGTCTATCTACTAAAACCGTAATCCAAAATTCTCCCCTCCCCGTACAACGGTATTTCATTACCTCCTCGCAGCCAAAGTTATTCACTTTACAAATTTTTCCTTCCCCGTCTCCTGCAGTACTTGAATAATTTAAACTACATCTTTTGTCGCCGCGCCCCGGTTTGTTCTTTTCAATGATAATTATAATTGAATTCCCGCCGAATTTGCATTCCCGCCTCCGACTGATCCCGCCAAATATTCACTTTTCCCGATTTGGATTTTCTAGAATTTCGTTCCGAAACGAAATTGAGTTTTCAACTTTTAATTGGCCTGTATTCCGTAGTGTGTACTTTTTTTAACAGCCGTGAGAAATAATTTAAATATGTTTTGTAATATCGACGTTATTGCTCGTGTAATACCGTAAATAATTTCATCTTTTATTGCAGTATTAAATTGAAAATGAGTTTCATTTAATTATGATGTTGAATTAAATTAGCCTATTAATTAATTAAAAACAAGTTTACAAGCTAATTTAACTTGATATGAATCAAATTTTAAACTAGATAAATGATGCAAAAACATACACAAACTCTCTTAGGTTTAGTTAATTCTTTCACAAAAAAATACTGTGTGGAAGCGACTGAAAATCGGCCTAGTTATAAAAAAATTATTTATTCCATATTTTTTTTATTAGCTAATTTCTACTGGACAAATATGCTATTGGAGCAGCTATCATGATAAAATCCAGACCGGAATCTTGAAATGAGTATTTTGGATGTTTTTGAAAATTAGATTTTGTTTTCGCAAAAAGCTTGAAAAACTGCATTAATTAGAGTTTTGAATTTTCAGTCAGGTTTCATACACACTTTCATAGTTTGGCTAACTCTAAATTGTAAAGCGTCCCGTGATGATTGAGTGAGTAACATCAGCCAAATGGTGTATCAAACGGAGCCATGCGAGACGTAGCAACCTCCCAATGTACCTTAGTCTTACCCGTGTATGTAGAGCTCAGTATGGGCAGACCTCATTTCCTTAGCTACTTGTGGATTATTGAGAGTGTAAAATATAATGAGTGGGACCTCACGCAAACAAAATCGTTGATCAAACAAAACAGAAACTCCGTAACAAGGGGAATTAGCAGAGAAAACACCTGCAAGTACCTCAATAAGGAACTGGGAAATTAACATTTAGAAGTGTGGAAGATACTTATCTTGAATCCTCTTCAAATCCTAAACTTTATTGCAGAGACTAGGCCTAATAAGGGTGCTGTAACTGAGCATTTCAGTAGTATAGACAACAGATCCACAAAGGCGGCAGAGCAATATTAAACATATAAACTCATTCGTTCATACAAAAACAAATAATTTCGTGTAATAAATTTATGTAATATTATCCATTTTTTAAAGTTTTGAAATTCGCTTGAATCACGTCAGCAAGACAGCTGCGTGCCGTTCTTATTATATGTTTCAATTTGGTTGGGAGGGAAATATTAATTTTCGTCTGTAATTTGGCCTACTCATCAGCAACACAAAGAGAACAAATCAACGCCTATCAAAATGTTTACAACTTTGTTTAATAATTCTAAACAAGAAAACAGGAATAAAAAGTAAGATTGTAAAAGTTGCCCGATGTCAGCACTGCAGTGGGGGGTGAAGGGGACTATTTGTTGAGTGAAACAATAGTGTCAGCAAAGTTTTCTAATCTATATGTTTCGATTTGAACGTCTTCTGTTTACATTTTAAACTATTCTTGCAATAATTGCAAAAGTTTGGCAAGCAGATTTACAGCCGTAAGGGTAAGTCACTGTGTCAATAAATCCTTCAATAATTGGCTGAATCTACTATTAACAGTGACTATACATCAGATATGATACACCACCTTGTTTATTCATCAATCTTGTTCCTTTAAAATACATTAAAATGTTAAACTTTTAAAATAAAAGTACTTAGTTAAAACAAATGTTAAATTTGTTCAGTAATAGTACATTAAACTAGTTGTATACCTGTGCTATTGAATATAAACATACTAGAATGATAAACCTTACGGCAGTTTATGAAGGCTCGCTACTGGTGACATCTTGCGGCAGAGTGTTCAACATAGTGTTTAAATAGATAATAGTACTGTTTATTTCTCAAACGTCTCCACTCTCTCACCTTGCAGCTTGGAGCATTCGTAGCGGCAGGTAGTACAATTACTTAGACTTTAGCTTCTGATATCGAGCAAGCTTTATACAGTGGTTGCTGTACTTCTGGTATGTTTCAGTTCAATGCCTCTGATTTGATATGGTATTTTTCAGGATTTAGATATTACAGTCAATCAATTTGAAAATTTACTTAAACGAATTTGTTTCAGTGTAACTGTAGTAAGTTTGTATGAAGGATTTTTATTAAAAACCAGTTATTGTTATTGGTAGAATACAATATTTTTTCGACACAATAAGTCTGATTGTTAGGCCAAAAGCGTAAGTATACAGTACCGCTACCAATCTCGGAATTAAGATATTGTAAATTTTTATTGCTCGCCATTTTGTTTCCAGTAGTCTTATGACAGTTTTACATTGCTTAAAACCTTATTACAGCTACAGATATCAACGAAAAAAGTTTCTTTGAAATGTTCAAAGATGTATTCCTGTGAAAATTGGAAAAATAGTAAAAAAACTTATATTTTCCGGTCATAGAAGGAAGCCACTTTAAACTGTTTTAAACTTTTTGTAAAAACACATGTGCCTTCCTTAAAGTACATCTATACCATAAGGGGAGCCACTGTGCAAAATTTCAACTTCGTAGGCCTTTTCGTACTTGAGAATTATCTTTGGGTGAAAGTAATTTTGTTTTTGAATCTAAAGATTTTATGTGTTGACTGACCCCTTACACATTAAAACACTTGATATTGATAAGCGTACTATTCGTACTAACAGAATGTAATGTGATATTGGGAGCAAATAAATTTTGCTTAGACATGACAAAACTTTGCATATCTTCAAAGGTATAATCATAATGAAATAAATATAATCCTATTATCAAAACATATTGTTCATAACTCATATAAGTGTACAAAAATTAAAAATAATTTCAATTTTTGTTTCAGTATGGAGTCGGAGAAATTATCTGACCGCCGTTTCGTTTTTTTAGATTTACTTTAATTTGGAAATGTAATTTTCTTTTATTTCTAATTTAGTAGGCTACACGTACTTGACAAAATCTTTTTAAAAGGTTTTGTCAGATTGTTTTGACAATTTTTGTTGTTCGTACAATCTTGGCCAGACTTTGGGGGATTAATTTGACACTAAAGAGTTTGTATAATATTTTGAAATGGGAGTAAGGATTTCGTAAATAAAATAATTAAACTCTGATTTACTTGTTTCATATGTTTTTTTAAGAAATATCCTATTTAAAACGAAATTAATTTTGTTTTTTAAGACTGAGACATTGTCAGCACAGGTATTTGTCAACTGTTGTGTTGTGTTTTCGTGTCGTTTTCTTGGTGTTCTGCAGTTTCCTGATCACAGCTAAGTTTTAGTTTCATTTACGGTTTGACTATTTAGAGATTTATTCGAGTTTTTAGCTATTTTAACACAAACCTAGACACATAAGCTTATGTTCTAGTTGCATGTTTAAGTTTTACATTAGGCACTTGAGATCGAGAGTCGATCCATACTCTCGAAACGTTGTGCATTGCCTTATATATGCAAACGATAGTTTGTCCTAATAAACGATAATACGAGTAATAACATCGTGAATTTATTGCATCGTGAAGTAAAAATTTTAAAAATATATTTGTTGGTACAGTTTTGGAATAATGTTGGACTTTAAATGCAAGGACGTTTGTCTGATTGTCATACGATATTTACGTTAATGAACAATATTTTCATGCAGACTAATTAAAACGAATTACTTAAATGCACGTATATGCAATAAGAAATATCTCACTTTAAAATAAAACAATTTCATAAACGACTTAATTAAAAAAAAACTTCCAGTAGTAACGACATAAAATACAAGAAGCGTTAAACAATAAATTATTTTGTATTAAATTGTTATTCTTAACTGACCTACTTCATTAAAAACAATAATAAATAATTAAAATCTACGGTAAAAACAACATATTGAACTGTGCAAACAATGTTTGTATCACAACAATTTAATTTTCAATTCATATTCAATAATGTATCCAAGTCACAGATTTTATAGAAATTTAATCTATTTACCGTTTGTAACTTACGTCATGTGACGCGTTTTGTGATTGTAATCCCACCTTTAAATTCTCAATCATAGGTTGTCGTCAACACATTAAAATTTTACTAATAAATACAAGTTTACTACAACGTGAATCATTTTATAGTATTGTCATATGAAATAACGTTCTGAGTAAAACGTATAAGTACAATGTTTATTTAAAACACGCACGATAAATAATTTTAAATAAATATTGTGCATAATAAATAATGTACAAGTTCGTATTTGTTAGAACGGAGGGTAATTTTTTGTCGGTATTTCACTTTGAAATATTTTGTTTATTTTAATACACCGTGTGTCCTCAGTTTCTGTACTTTTGTTCTTAGATATTTTAAGAAGTTTGAATAACATAACCTCACACAGTGTTTGAACCGTACGTATGTATTGTTGAACTATTGTAGGAAAAATTGTACGTGCAATTCGTGTGTACCATTTGTGTAAGGTCTTCAATTCGAAAAAATTTCCGCACTCGGTGAACAAATTCTGTAAACATTTATCTCTCGTTTAAAAAAGCTTCTTTACGCCTAATGTGCACAAATAATAAATTAACATTAGTTTTTTAATTATAAAAATTAAAAAATAATATTAACACACGAAACTGATCTTCAAACAACAAAAATATTCTATATAATGTAATTAAACAGATATTTCGATAGAGAAACCAAAGTCGTTCAAATAATTGGAACGACTCCAAAAAATTGGTGTATCTCCAAAAAATTGGAGATTTTTTGTTACTGATCAAAAAACGTTCATGTACACACAAAATATATTAAACAATCTTTCTTTTGTATATTTTGGGTGAATAATGAGTTCACGCTGGGTTAGGAATTTAGGATACCTCCTAACCCAGGTCCTTTAAAGAATCAACTATCGCTGGTTCAACAAAGTCCTTTATTACATATAATTATATAACAATATTCTTATTTTGTGACGGCTACAAGGACACTTGATAACAACCTATGAATGAACACTATTGTATTACCCAATCAAAATGTTTCCCCTGATATAATGTCCCAAAATCCTCTCCAGAAACATGTGCCCCAATATGTTTAAACCAAAAAGAGAAAGAGGGAGAAGTCTACGTAGAAACTCTCTACTTACTCAGACTGCCGATCCTTTACTCCCCAGCACCGCCTGGCTGAAATGTCTTCTTGTAGCATTTCCTGACGTACAGTCTATCTACCAACTGACCACGACCTATGTTTTCCCCAAGCATTTAACTTAACTGCTTTTTCACATGACCTGTTTTTTATTGCAACAGGCAGTACGTTATTTTCGAATTTTTGTGCGTCTTCGTGAAGATTGTCCGTTCGTTAGCTGTAACCTCTTAGCCATAATTAAAATTGCAATTTTTAATTCCTAACAACTGAGTTAACAATTTTAATCTTTAATTATATTTACCATTTGAGAGTTCTACGTACTTGGCATTATGTTCAGAAGCGAGACACTCACCTGTGAACAGAAAGTAAAGTTACCAGTTAAATAGGAACACAAAACATAGCACAAACTTTCACACAATCATAGCTAATTATTCGTGTAAATTTAGTTCGTATGTGAAGTTTTCTTTACGATAAAAGCCATTTTTAGTTGTCATATGATCATTAATAATTAGAAGCAAATATATTGTACAGCTACCCGTGTTCACTGGTTAGGTCAGTTACAAACATGATCTATGTTGTACTTAATAAGTGCTATAAATTTCAAAACAAATGGTATGATTGCAAATATCACGTCAGCAATGCAAAAAAAAAACTAGTCACAAAAATTGTTCGGGTCCAAAAAGGCTGCTCCAATAATTACTTTTCGAAGAAAAGTTCGTAACAAAACTTTTTCAATAATAAAACAAAATTAGTTATTTAATAAACTGAAAATAAATTAATTCCAATAAGTAATTCATCAAAATATTATTAAATAAATTTTTATTTGAAACGAAAATTTCAGATGCCGATATCGTGTACTCAAAGAACGTAATAATAATAATAACGGAAAATCATTTTCACGAAAACCATTGTCCAAACTTAGACAGGTCAATTCATAAAACAATTTATAGATTCGATTAAAACTTAATCTTTCTTTAGTAAAGTAGGGGAAATATTGAGTCGTCGGTTGTTTCTGCAGATCGAAGGAAATTTATAGAGATCTCCGAAGTTTTTAAGTATAAGGGACTGTCAAGGGTGGGTGTATTGATTCTGAGAGATGATTGAATGTTGTGCTACGGTGGTCCAGGGGTTGGAAATATGCCCACAATGTGATCGGGCAGTCCATATCGGTGGTGATGTCTTTCATAAAATGCTGGCTTTAATTTCAAGAGACATACCTTGTGTTGGAATAATGCATACGGTCTGACTTTGGAATTCGCTGATAGCGATATGCATAACTCGAGTGAAATATATTTGAAAGCTTTCTTTACTCTAAGATAATAAAAATCTTCACCTATTATTTTTTTTTACAAAAACTGTTAAATCAACTCTAAGCACTTCCAGGTACAGTTTTAACTTTACAGCAATGAATTTCTTCTTTATTTCACTGTATAAATAAGATTCCAACTTCACAAGAGTGTTTGCTCCAATCTCTCCCTCTTGATCATTAACCAATTTTGGTAACCTAAATTTGTTCATAATAAACAAAGTGAAATCCTTACTCTTGTACTCCATTCGTGTGTGTGTGTGTGTGTGTGTGTGTGTGTGTGTGTGTGTGTGTGTGTGTGTGTGTGTGTGTGTGTGTGTGTGTGTGTGTGTCCACGTGTATGCGTGTGTGTGTACAGCCCAAATAAAAGTGGGCTGGCCTTAGCTGACGTAGATCGACACACCATAATTAGCCCTGTCGCAAAATTTGTGGTGTATTTTTAGATATTTGTAAACAGATAGGTAGAGTGGAAAATTATAGAACCATGGTTGTTAGAGAGACCATTGAAACAGATTACAAGGTGATAAATAGAAGAAACTATGACCATAATCCATTTGAAATTTAGGGGACTGCCCTCAATTGTGTTTCAAATAAGTGCAATCGTGAAAAAGACATGCAATCGTGAAAAAGACATTTTCAACCATACTGTACTTAATCGTTCCAGTATTTGTGCGTTGATTTACGTCAGCTAAAGTCAGCCCACTTTTTATTTGTGTGAAACCTGAGGTGATATGTAGCTGCAGGCAAAACGTTCTTTCAGTTCGATTTCAAACTTGAAGAGAGAACCATCTGGTAGATGCAGATACGATTTTGGCGATTTGTTAGAACAATAATTAATTTTTGAATTTCAAAGTCGAATGACATTATTAAAATGAATTTTGTCGTTGAAGTTGATTTTTGTATTGACAAAGTAACTTAAAACGTTTAAAATCCTAATATATTCAGATTTTAATGTTGATTACGATTGCAAACATTACGATAAAAAGGGTATGTACAAAATTATTTGCACCCATTACGTTAGTGGCACTGCTGAATGCTGCGATAACTTATTATTTAATTGGATATGGGAGAGTTTGTGCAATGTTTTTGCTGCATTAATTATTTTTAAATAGGTACCGTAAAAAGGAATCGTTGATAATGATAGAGCATGCACACCTCACGATATTTAAGGAAATCCCGCATACAATTGACACAGGTAGATTGTCTTAAGTCTCAACTACTCGTTCAGTTCACAATATATTTGTTATGCCACATAAAGTTTCACCCACTTAAGCACTTAGCTCTTCGATTAAGAGACCTTGCTTTGGTTTCGGTTGGATTCTTACGCCCGTTTCTCTTCGTCCAGTTTTGTTTTTACTTTCTTGTAACACGAAGTAAAAAAACGTTTGTGACCTTAAAACCAAAATTTTGATGGATACTCAAGTCATAGTGGGAGAAACAAGTATTTGTATTTGTCATAAAGAGTTCTGTGCATGTGTGGGTTTACAAAGTAGTTGAAGGTTGACGAATTTGACCACTTTATGTGAAATTTGGCACGTAAGTGTCCCTCTTTTTCTATTAACATAAGCAATTATTGTCTCGCTGACGTGATGGAAGCAATTTTAAAATTTTTGTTATCTTACTCTCTTTTTGAAACTGTAATTTCAGATTTTAAATCTGCATTATTAGCACTGAAAATACAAAAATTAACTACAGTGAAATTTAATTTTTAAAATTTAATTTTTTGAAAATTCAAAATGCCAATTTTTAAAACTAATTACGATAATTATATCAGATTTTCAAAAATATTCAGGACAAAACTCTACAATGTTTTGTTTAAATTTCAAACGACCGCCATTTACAAAATGTAGAACGAATTTTGCTGATTAACGAAATTGTTCAAGGTTCTATGGAAATCGATTATTGTGCTATGATTGAATTAAATTGAAGTAAAATTGCGAACGTGAACGTGCTAAAACACACACACACACACACACACACACACATTCATTCATATCGTATATATATATATATATATATATATATATATACACATATATATACACACACACACACATATTCATATCACACATACACACACACACACACACACACACACACACACACACACACACACACACACACTCTCTCTAAAAACGCTTTAAAGAACAATATCGGTTTTCATTTTCAGATCCATAATCTGGGTCTTAACATAATGTACGTACTAATAGCTTATATTGAATAAACTTTTAATATTACAAACGAATTAAAATGACAGGAATCGATTCTCGAAATTGATATTAAGGATTTCGATTACATACACTATCTAAAGAGTATATTTATGTAGTAGACCCATGTGCACTAAATATGCTATTCGAGAGATATTGAAAAAATTGCAACATTTTCATTATTTTTGAAATATTTTTTAATAATATTAGATTGATCGTTGTAATAACAATATATAGAAGAATTAAGTACCATTTTTCATTGAAATAAAAATAAAATCATGTAACCTGTTTTCTCGTCCTTTTTATTTATTTACGATAACTAGATCGAAAACACGACAAGTTAACGTAACCAGTTTTTAACAACATAACCTATAACTTATTATCAGCATATCAGCTGTTCAATGAAATCGGCTGATTGTTACGAACTAATATAAACGACAAAATAACAGCCAGTTATTAACACCATAACAAAATTTATTATAACCTGTTCATTACGAATTAATATAAAACAACTAATATTTTAATATAGCCACCAGAATTAAATTAACGATTTAATTTCATATATATTTACATCGGTCAAACTTCTTCGTAGTTTCCGTAGTGTAATGGTAGTGACGTGCGACTCACACGCGTAAGTTCTCCAGTTTCATCCCGGGCGAAACAGTTTATTTTTAATTATGATTAATTTAATATGAGATTTGCAGCGCGTTAGATATACTATATATATATATATATATCATGTTCCTCGCATCACGTGATGCGCCAAATCGAACATCACAACCAGTCCTAAAACCCTAAAACATGATACATGTTAAAATTTTTAATCAAATATTACCTAATCTCCAGTTACATCTCATTAAATTAAAATGAAAAGAATTTCCGATGACGCTCAGCGTTTAAAGAAAACATTTTCTGCAAAAAATATAATTATATTTATACCGGATGCTCCAAGAAGTCATAATTATTTACGAATTAGTCTACAACGGCGAACATATGGAACACTCAAGCAACTTTATACTTTACAGTATGTAACATCGAAGCACTATCGAGTTTAATTGTTTACGGTTAATTGAAACAAAATATTGTCAAAAGAACATTATGGTACGTTTTAATCAAAGTGATTCATTAAAGTAAAATGTCAAGTTTGTTGAGTGTTTAGAGTCTGAGATTTTTGCTCATTTCAAAGTCTTTGCTCTGGATCTCTGAATACCACAATATCCTTTAGCACATTTTCAATAAAACTTTGTTAACATCTATATTTAATTATTTATTTTATCCGTATTTATTTTCAAATGTTTTTAACTAGTACGTTTTAGTTTGAGAGAATATGCAAATAAAATTTAATATGAAAAATACCGCGGCTCCTTTTTTTTGCCTCATGGGACCACTTTAGTCTAAATTTAAGTTCTTCCTAACATTGGGCTGTAATTTTTTTCTCCAATAATCTTTTATTTGATCAGATCGTTGCTTTCTTACGGCATCTGTGATGACCACCTTCTTGTGTCTCTTCGGTTTATCCACTTTAAATTTATTAGTCTTAATAAGAATGCGTGTTATTTTACATTTGTCTGTTGCATCATCCATTTTCAGTCCTATTTCACTGAGGTCTCTGAGGACTTGTGTGCCTATTCCCTGTGTTTTCCTGTTGATGCTTCTCATTACCAGTTGTCTCAGAATTCTGTCCTCCGGCATTCTTAATATATGAAAGTAAAGGGGAAATTTTTTCGTTTTTTCATTACACTGAGAACTGGGTCGATATATTTATATACTGTTTCATTGGTGGCTACTCTCCAGGTCCCGTCTTTCCATTAGCTTTTGTTGAGACACGTTCTGATGATCCTTCTCTCTGCTTTAGCTTCGGCCATCTCGGCTACTTTATTATAAAGAATTTTAATAATATTATATAAATAATTCCCACTTATATACTAGAAAAATGTGACAAACATTTACGTAATTTCGTATTATTTTTTTTAAAGGGGGAATTGATAGTTAGATAATTATCTTGCCTTAACTATCAATTCCCCTTTATATGTTAAATGTGTTCGCCTTTCGTATGTAAAATATCACAGAATCCGTTTGATGCTCTCTCGCTGCGCTCTGGTAGCGCGTTCCTCAGAAGGTAATTTTTAGGGTTGGGGGATGAAAGGCCGCCGACACGCTTTCCAATTCGTGATCCTCTTACGTCGCCCCATAGGTTTTTCTGATACCCTTAGCACTGGCTTTACAGTATGATAGCCAGATCAATTGTATAAAAGGAAAATTGTTTTTTTTTTTTTTTTTTTTATTATTAGGCTCTATGGCTTTACATTGATGGTAAAGTGGCATGGATAATGTGGCATGTGTGGATAAGATTAGAAATGGTTTCGGATAAAACAAATGAAGATGTATATTTTTTATAAATAAATTTGACGTGTGTATATTTAGTTATATATAATATTTGTTTTTACTTTTATCAGTTCTAAACGTGGAACTTTAAGAACGCAACAGTAGTAAAAGAGTATACTGTATTTTATGCAAACGTTTACACATACAATTATCAACCTAAAATGTACGATTCATTTTATACGCAAATCCCAAAAAAACGAGCTAAATTCGCAAAAAAAACTGTTAAATGGGTTTTTAAAATTTTAATTATGTATGAAAAGCATAGTTAATGCGCCAAATTTGAAATAAAAAAGAGTACAAAAATGACTCTCCAAACAATTTCGTGCAAGATGGGTTGTGTATGCACTACAATAGCGTTACACCTCAAGGGGTCATGTAATGCTATTAAAGGCATAGAGTATAAACAGTCATGAAGTAGCCTACAGCCTCAATTATAAAAAGCGTGCTCGATATCAAAGGCTACAGTCCTAGTAACTGGACTATTTGCCGTTACGAACGCTGCTGGTTACAAGGACAGGGAGGAAGTCGTTTGACAAAACAGACAGTACTATTACCAACTTAACTGTAGTTGAATTCTATGCAGCAAGATGCCACAACCAGCAGCGAGTGCTTACATATCTCTCATAAGGGTTATCATTTTAATAGGTTTATAGTCAATAGTAAGGGTTTGGAAACTCCGTGTTGCCTTAACTGGATCTAGCCCTCCATATATCAGCTCTTGGGTTACATCCCCTTCATTCCAAGCCAAGTTGGAACTATGTTCGCTGAAGGATGTGTGACTAAGAGGAAGCAAGCTTTGCTATGCAGACCCGGATACAAGGCGAACTTTAATTTTAACCTAGCCTTACCTACGCATAAGGAGGAATGGATGGGTGGGCATTTTATTTCTTAGTTACTTTCGAGATTTTTTAATCTCGATTAAGATTAGCTAGAAACAATCTTTAAAATTCAAAAAATCTTCGGAAACTGGCAAAAGTGGACTCGAGGAGTGAAGATGGCATGTGGGGAAAAGGAAATTAGAATTGCATATAACCCCGTGGAACCCACAAGCAGTGAATTGCAGCAGAATGAAAGAACTCTGGGTGAACCTATGCAGTGGAAGACGTAAGATGTTATCAGTAAGGCGACATCCTATTTGAATCAGACAGATGTTTGTAGATGTACAAATGTTTACTGGGATCTAAGAAGCTCAAGACTGATAAGAGAAGCACCGAGAAGCAGAAAGCCTCCTAGGTATCATGAAAAACACAAGCATTACACGGTTCCAAAGACAAGGCTGACGCAAATCGTACTTCAAGACTAGAAAATTTATATCCTGGGCAGAAATAACCGTGTAAAGTCACGGGACTCATTTCAGGACACTTTGGTCTCAGGGTGTACTTGAACAGGACAGGAATATATCACAGAGAAACCGTGCGTAGACTAGGTTATGCAGAAAATGAGATGAAACAGAACTGAACGAGTGAAGTGAGGTCTGTTTCAACTCCACCGATCTGCATTTGATTTGTTTGTTTGTTTACGTAGTTTTGTAAAAACGCATTGACAGATTAAAAATTTGTTACGAAGGTATAAAGCCCGAACTATTTATTTATAAAATTGTTTTCCATTCACTTCCGTTTCAAGCTGGCGATCATTGATTTAACAATCAATTGGTATAGCAAATAATATACTAATAGCTCAACTGCTCTTTGGAGTTCGAGTTTAGTAGCATTGATTGATTGTTGTCTTTTTTTATTTCAGGCAAAGTTAGGACCATGTTAGTCCTCTCTTTGACTTAACCTCAAGTGAATTGTGAGGAAATTGTCAGCAAGGACAAAAGGACGATTGAATTTCAGGACTCTTAGGACCTCAGACAGAATATGCTAGTCAGTGGGTTGAGAACACCAGCCACATTATCCATGCCACTTTACCATCAATGTAAAGCCATAGAGCCTAATAAAAAAAAACAATTTTCTTTTTATACAATTGATCTGGCTATCATACTGTAAAGCCAGTGCTAAGGGTATCAGAAAAACCCTATGGGGCGACGTAAGAGGATCACGAATTGGAAAGCGTGTCGGCGGCCTTTCATCCCCCAACCCTAATTCAACAGAATCCTAGATGCTTAGTTGAACTATAGGTCCTTTTATCGTAGTGAGTGGTAGATAACACGAAACCCCTTATCATCAGAAATTAAAATTAAAGAAAATAATTAATTTAAATATTTACAATTAGACTTATTTATATAATGAAAAAAATATATCATAAATATGTAACAAAAAATAATCAGTACGATGTTTTCAACTCACGTTCGATAGTTTTATTTACAGGTATGATGACACAGACGAGTTCATATTTCCTTATTCAAAAGGAACTAGGACCGCCTAAAGGAGTTTTTAATTTCAAAACTGAAATCAATCAGCGTCGCTTTGTCGTGTTGCTTAAACTTTGTATAACACAATACAGCGTGACAAAGTCAAAATAAAAACAGATTTACGTATTGAGACTAAGTAGAAAATTTATCATCGTTGTTTTTTTTCTTCTGTGAAAGTGGTCTTTTTTTCTGAACCAGACTTATTGTAAAGATTGTACAAATTTTGTTCACGTTTTAGTTCCATTTCATATATATATATATATATATATATATATATATATATATATATATATATATATATATATATATATATATATATATATATATATATATATATATATATATATATATATGTGTGTGTGTGTGTGTGTGTGTGTGTGTGTGTGTGTGTGTGTGTGTGTGTGTGTGTGTGTGTGTGTGTGTGTGTGTGTGTGTGTGTGTGTGTGAAAAAAAATTTTGGAAAAAATACTGTAATATTAGGTCATAAAAAAGATTTAAGCTATATTTTACTGGACAAACCAAAATACGAAATTGAACGCAGAAAGTTTGACAGGTTAATTCATAAAACAATTTATAGATTCGATTAAAACTTAATCTTTCTTTAGTAAAGTAGGGGAAATATTGAGTCGTCCGTTATTTGTTCTGCAGTTTGAAGGAAATTTATAGAGATCGGCGAAGTTTTAAGTATAAGAGTCTATCTAACGGGTGGGCTGGGGGTATTGATTACAAGAGAGGATGGTCTAAGGTGAAAATATGATTACAACGCTTGGAGAAGGGTTATGCGCTTCATAAATTGAAATAGGTTATGCCGTTCTGTTTAAAGATCTTGGTTCGTTTATGTCTTCTCTTTAAATGGTTCTGGGCAAAGTATGACAGTTGTCTGTACTTAACCTAATTTTGTTTTTTTATTCCTTCCAAAAACTGAAGTCTCTTATTTCAAATTTACTACACTGAATTGAGCCTTCAATATTGAATAAAATTTGAATCAATTCTGATGGATCAATTTTAAGAATTTAGGAAAATTTAAATTTTTTTTTCTTATAACTCTTGCACATTTTCTCCAAGAAAAAAACTTGTGTACGGGGAGCTCTATTTGAGCGAAATTTGGTTAAAATCTTTAAAACCGATTTTGGGAAAATCAAATTTTTTTACAGTTTTTTTTTTAAGGAAAAGATCTGAAAACAAATTTTTTAAGTTAAAATGTATTTCTAACAATAGTCTATGACTAAGTAAGTTTTCATGATACATTTAATAAAAATCAGTGAATTAGTTATTTGAACTACGACGGCGGTCAGGTTTTGTTTTAGGTTTTTTCGCTTTACTCCCAAACTGAACTTGTTTTTTAATTTAGCTTAAACAACTTGCTTTTTTTGAAATTACTGCTTAAAATGTAACAAAAACTTGGGAACATATATTTTGTTAAAATGTAAAAAACATTTGACTAAAACCCCACTAACGAATTTTGAACAATTATTTTGATATTTCAGTTTTTTTCTAAAATTCCTTAATAGCGAAATATACGTTTTGTTTTTGAATTTATTTCAAGTACTACTAAAACTACTTCATATGGGTTCACGAGACTAAATCAACGTTTAATTTCTGTAGAACTTTATTAATCGATTTGCTCAATATGTTTTTAATTTTTTAAAGAAGTACTGTGTGTATCCTTAATATTTCGGTATATTAAAGAGCTATTTGCAGTTTCTCAGTACTTTATACACTCTTTAGCTAATTGAGAATTAAAGGCTCGGAAATTCAAAGCCTGTAATTATCTTAATAAACACAAAAAAATTCAGTTTCAAATTCATATGAAGCGATTTTTTAAGGCGAAACTTTATACCCAAGCAATCCACACTGGAAAACCAAATTTATCTTTAACCCAAAAGTATGCACCGGACAAGGGTTGATCCACCCTCTATACTACCCCAAATAATTGTAACACGTAATGAGTCCCTAACACAATCACCACCCTCTGCACCCCATCACATACACCTTAGCCAATGCACTTGACTCTAGCTAATTTAATTGGACATATTTTATTTAGTGAAACTCTCCCTTATTCAGTTTCCACCACATGTGGCAATGTGGTTTTGCACCATTGAAACATCAAGGGATATTATCGCGTACCCCTCGCGATCGAATCCGTGTTTACTTTCTTAACATGTAAGTACGGTAAGGTCTGTGATGGGCACGGGAATATCTCAGAGTCTCTGATATAAATAAATACGAAAGATTACAAGTTTTAATTTTGGACAAAAAAATGTATCCTTGGGTTTTGAGGTTTTAGATTTTCTTCATCTCGGAAATCTGAAAGAACAAGGTTTACAAGACATAAATACAAGACGCTAAGGGCTTTCGGATGTAATTAGAAAAAAACAATTAAACTTTCATATCGTTATCGTTGTAGGTGACGTCACAAACTTTAAGGAAATAAAATGAAAGTTATTTGGAGCAAACGTGTTAAGATACTGTGCTAAGTTTAATTGAAATATTAGTTTTCAAATCTAATTAAAAACAATTGTAACAACTAGGTCTGGCAGACTTGGTGTTAAATCAGAAAAACTTTCGAAAGTTTGTGAAAAAATGGTACGTAAGTATTTACTTTGTCTGATTAAATTGTTTCATTAAAAAAACAGAAAAATATCGATAAAAAAGCCGTAAAATTAGCGTCGTTTCACAAATCGTTTTGCAATATTTACAGTTTTGCAGTTGTAACAAGAAAAATCTAAACTCATATCAGTACAAAAATTTAAATTAAAGTCTTATCAGTAACAAACTACAAGTCTTACAATTCTTTTTTACGCAAATAATTTTATTTTGTTATTGTGATAGTTGCTACAGTTATAATTTATATTTTTCTTTTGCAACAGACTAGTAGTTAACGTTATCTGAATTACACTGCAATATTAGTATAAATAATTCCATACTTGTTCAATATAATTTTTATAAATTTTAAACATGTATGATAGTTTTTAATTTGATTTTTCTTCTCACAGTAATAATTGATTTTTCTTTGTTCATAAATCAATAAATCAACTATAAAAACCAACAATTTCTGGCATGGAAGGTATAACCTTGTCTTCATAAACGAAGGCGGTAAATTTTTCCCGATTTTTAGTTTTTTCCAATGTAACCTTGAACCGTAGGTTCCTCTCGAATCACAAAACTTCATGTGTGACTGAATAATGCCTTTTACTCAAACTAGATAAAACAATACGGTCGTAACTAAGCAACACCGTAAGTCACAAATAAAACAATATTGATTTGTTGTGTCGTGATATTTGTACACACTCGAGGAGTTTTTTAGACTGCCAGTTGGTTGTTCTTTAGCCGAAATCCTGCACATTCTATGCTTCTCTCCCATTCCGCAGAGGGGTGTAGACTAGCTGCACCTGTCGAGAGGATTTAGACGTCCCTCGCGGTACCCGAGTCTAACACACACTTACACTTACGACTTTAACACTTTACACTCACACTTACATTTAGGGAGGCGATAATAGCCTCAATGTGCTTTTCGCCTTAAAAAAATTCTCCTCTCCCATTTGGCAAAACCAATCCGCTAATCTTTTAATGAAAATTTTACCTCGACATAATACCAACATTTCAAAATAAAACTTATTTTATAGTTTAAATCTTAACATATAGTAGCAGGTTTATCTATGTTATTGCACATTACTATTATTATAGGCTATACATTTGAAAATATATGCTCCCAGGTTTATCTATGCTATTATAAGTTTTCTTCTTTTAAATACAAATTTACTTAATCAATTTCTCTAATTTGTAGTAAAATGAGTTTAAATTTACTCGTTACAACTTAATGTCCCAAAGTATGAAAAACGATTTGTGAAACGACGTTAATTTTACGGGTTTTTATCGATATTTTTTTAACATGTTTTTTTGAGGAAACCATTTAATGAGGTAAAGTATGTGTAAAGCTATTGTATAGTCTTTATTAATATGCGTACAATTAATAGTTTCAGCATATTTTATTGGACGCATTGGTTACACTCAATCGTCAATCGTTAAACATACTGATACTGGATATTTTTAACGGCACCAGTGTTTCGTAACATCCTGTATTATCACCAATGACATTTATATGTTACAATACCTTTACACAGATAAATATTATTCGAATAGATTGAACACCTGCGCTGAGACACTCCACTGCTTGATAGAATCATTTGTAATCCGGTCCGCACTGAATAAAGCACCAAGACCTCTTTACATTTATCACTATTGATTCCCGATGCTGGTCGTTATTCATTTGGCACTCCCATCTTTATTAAAAATAAATACTTAAGTTTCATTAAACGTTTTAAAACTTGTTCAGAAATTTTGTCTATATCTCGCTACGAAGTATAAAATAAAACGGTAATAGTGAAAAAATTACTGTCAGATTTTGATGAATCTTATCGTTTTTAGGTTTCTTGTGTCACAAAACTTAGTTTTTACTTGAATATCTGTCCAAATGTCTGTGTACATCACTTGGGACTATACTAAAGCATGCTTGAGTGGCTCATACATTTTGTAACTAGGCGTTTGACAATCCCAATGTGTCTTAGCTGGATCTAATCTTTCTGCATATGTCCGCTCTTGGGCTAGATCCTTTCAGCTCAAACTAATGTGGAACAGTGCACAGCTAATGAGGAGCTTAGATCAAGTATGCGAACTCTGGATACCAGGCGACTTACTGGATAGGAAAAGTGAAAACAGTATTAAGGTAGAGAAAAGTAAGGCTCTATCTATCTCCTTGGAACTCATTAAGAGTGAATTTCAGCAGCCTGTGGGGACCCTAGATAGACCCACTAGGAAGAAGTGAGAGATGGAGTCGAACATCTCAAAGTCTTCTACAAAATTCTATCGAGAACGTAAAATCGCAAACTGAGAAGCGATGAAGCGATAACAAAGCGACTTTCAATCCAACCTAAATGTAGTAGAATCCAAGGAATCAAACATTCGTGATGAGAAACACAACCCTTGGAGGCTTGGAATAACAAGACTAACAGGAAGCATACTCCAAGACTTTTAAAGTGTGTGTCACCCTGAAACATTAAACCACGTAGAAATCTTGCCTAAGCTATGTGGTAGGGACTTGAAAACTGTAAATGCAAGCGTCAAACATGCTTTGCTCTGCGGATTGCCAACAGAATAAGCTAATCAGTGGGTAGCGAAGACTCTGAAGTACTGAAGTCTTGGCTGCAATGTAGAACCTTTCATTACGGTACCAGGTGGTCATCAAACCCCAAAACTTCTAAAGAATCAATCAAAATCTATGTAAGAAATACATAAATCTAAGATTTTGATGTAATTTGGCATGTTGCTGGCATTGCTGGGAATTGTTTTATAATGAAAAATAAATTTTTTTAAAGCACTTTATGGACAAAATCTGTTTAAATTTAATTTTTTTTGAAATTTGTTTTTTAATTTTTATAAAATTTAGACCATAACTACCTAAACAAAATTTTTGTGTTGCTATAGCTAAAAAACCTGGTACTGTAAAAATAGTCATAATTTCTCAACATTAAATTTGTTCATATAACATTTTCACATTGCAGTCACTGTTGTAAATTTTAAATGGAATAAAAACCCGATTATTTAGTAAGTCTATTACACCAGAAAGTAATATACTATTCAATACTTGCAAATTAAACAATTCAGTTGCAATGAAAACGTACAAACTACATCCAAATATCAAAAATGACTTTATATAGTCTAATCAATAAAATCCCTAATGAAGTCCTCATGAATTTAAAACAGAATCTCCACTGCGGCCAATGATATAAAAACTAATTGAAACCGATTTGATTGTTTAAGTTATTGAAAGAAAGAATTGGTTTAGATATTCAAATTTGCCTGATTTGCATGGAATTAAACTTTCCTTCTATTTGTATTCGGAGTCGAGTCAATAAACGTTTGTTTGGAACTTTAAAACTTTTGGAAATATTTTGAATTTTTGCATAAATAACAGTTCTTGTAATAAGAAATTGAATAAGTTCTTTTCCAAATATACTAGTTTATGGTTGTTCAGGTTATTGCAGGGACAATTATAAAATTATCTCAAATTTTAAAGATTATAATTGTCAAAACTGCAGTAAAGATAATGGATGGAAGCAAATTTCCAAGAAGAGAATATTTTAACTTGCACTATCTCAAATTTTTCAAACATTATAAACACTTTTACAATTTTAAATTTCCCAATAAAATCACCCATTAGTAGCGATTAAAAACACATTCTACTGATAATAACTACTCTTAGTTTAAAAAATACAATTCTACTATTTTTTCCCAAACAGTTTCCATATTTGTTCAGAATATATCGCAACTTAACTCTGTAAAATATTTTAGAAATGCACTGGGATAAAAGTTTAACTTTGGAAATCTGTGCTATCAAACGAAGCTAAAATTTCGTTAATTGTATTGGCTGTTTGTCACTAAATCGCAGTTAAATATTTACAACGAAAGGATGTTGTACCAATTTGTAATTAAACCTATTTGGATGTATGGTTGTCAAATTTGGGGATGTACGAGGAAATCTAAGTTTGAAAATTCAGAAAGTACAGAATATGATCTCTCGGTACCAACGTAATGATGACCTACATACCGACTTAATTATAAGTTGTGTGGAGATACAACACGCATTTCATAAAAAAAGATTGCACATTCATGTGAATGTGGAAGCCCACAACGCCTGAAGCGAAGAAACCCTTTAGAGTTTAACTTAATGACGTAATTTATTGATTTAAATTTGATATATATTTCATGTGTTTATGTATACTTTTACCGTCAACTGTATTAGTGTTAGATGAGATTGAAGTTAAACAGAAATATAATTTCAATTGTTATATGTTGTTAGTTCCACTTCAATGATCAGCTTATTATTGCAACTTAGTGTTTAAGATTGTAATATTCAATAACAAACATAAACAAGACTATTTGTAAACCTTAAGAAATATTAATTTAATATAAAAAATAAGAAGTTAAAAAATCACAAACGTTACAGGGTATAAATAGTTAGACATATTGTTCAAAAGTGATGTTTTATATTGTTAAAAGCACACTTGTACATAAGTATCCATTTTCTTTAAAATAAGTTATGCATAATTTCACTTTAGCAATAAGACCAGTAATATAATTGAACCAATACAAATCAACAATAAAACATTGAATTGTTTTAAGTTTTCACTTCAGTTCACCAGTCTCATACCTGTCACATTAAAAATAGCCTATATTTTGTTTTTTCAGTAAAATTACCACTGACTATTGTCCTACCCTGTATTTACGTTGACTGTAAACTTTATAACAGTTTAAGCCAGTGCTATACAATTATACCGGTAAATATCACTGGCACGAATAGAACACCTGCAATGTGACACGATGTTCTGTTCTGTCTGATAGAAGCATTTGTTATACGGAAGCAAAGCATTTATTAACATTGTCTTTCAATTCCTTACTTCCACGACAATTTGTCTGCAAAACGTTCCCAACATTATTATTTCTTTGTCTACTTTTCATTTTTCACATCACGTACTTGTGATAGTAATTTCGGAATAAGAAAACAAATATACGTGCGTTCGGTTTTATAAAAAAATATTCAGTTACGTGATAGTTCACGAGAAACTGTTACACGTACTCTAAAAGTATAAAGATATAAAACAAAATACGAAACGGAAAAGGTTAAACAGCTGATTTGGCACACAGCTGTTTTATTAATGTTACTGTTTTTACTGAGATTATGTTTATGATAGTTTCGAAACTTAAATCAATAAGAATGAAGAAATTACAAAAAGTGAAACTAGGTAACTACTTTCACAAGTAAATTATTACTGTTATTTAGGCCTATATTTTAATTGTTAATGCGGAAAAAATAATGTGCTCGAATACGAGGAATACACGCAGTTAAAACGGCATTGTAATTTATTGTGTTGTATTTAATAAAATCGGAATAAATATACTGTAGCCAGTGATGTTATTTGTTTGCGTTAAGTGGACAAGTATTATGTATTGAGGAGAATTTTGTTGAAGGAAATGTTTATTTCCTTAGTGGCCGAGAGTAAAATTATTTTACTGAGCAGGAAACATTTCGGACAAGTCCAAGAATAATGAAGGATGAAAACGAATCAAAGCAACGACAGTAGAGCGACAGCACAGCTTGCTGACCGAGGCGAGAGCTTTTGGTTTGTGTGTTGTTACGCACTTTTGTTCGTATTGTTTCGAAATTCAGAACGAAAATATCTTATATGAAGTCCGAACCATGAATGTGTTAGGAGTTTTCCCATTTACCCGTTTCAATATGGCGGCCTCTGATTTAAAGTGTTAAAGTAATACGGGCTGAACAGAGGAACTATCGAATTGTGACCACTTCACTGAGAAATAGTATAAAATTTCCAGTAAAGTTAGTTCAGTAACATTTTCCCTAAATTTTACGGTTAAAATGGCAAACAAGTTTACGATCGCGTCAGAGCGCTGTGTCTTGTGGTGGCCAGGCAATTAATTAAGGATAAACTGCGAGGCTTACTGTTCTTTGATCTATGTACAGCTGTGGGCGTTGTAAGCAATTCGTTAAGTTCAATTTACAGTGATAAAAGGTGCCAACAAAATTTGTGATAAATGGGTTGGGTATGTAGTGTAATGACGTTAGTAAATATTTGTTATTAAAATTATATATTTGTGTACATAATATAAAAATAATATTTTGTGTATAGTATTGATGTGTAAAATTTTAAATTATCTGACATTTTACAGTAAATATTCTTACATTTTGTGGTATCTTTACGTGATATATAGTATAAATGGCGTTAATTATAACTTTTTAAATATTTTCAATTGGCATTATTTATACACGTAATATTAAACGAATATTAAATGTAAAAAAACGTCAGGTTAACATTAAGTTTTGAACTAACGTTCCTCAGTTTCACACGCAGCAGAAATATATGTAAAAACACTTAGACAAGAATTTACATGGAACAGTGAGCTCACCGGTAGATTCAAATAATGTTTACACACCAATCGTTAGCTTTTTACAAGTTATAATCATTGCTTGGCGAGATATTTTGTTTCTCTAGAGAAAGTGCTTGGCACGCCTAAAAATATATTCTTTTTAATTAGGTATAGAAGCGAACAAAAATGAAAATAAAAATATTATTGAACTAAAAAAGAATATAGAGCAAAATAAATTGAAAATATTGAGAAAAACCTGAAAGAAATGTAAAAATTAAACATTAATAAATAGAAAAGAAGACGGAAATGTATGAACGAATATAAACGCTAAACTAAAAACAAAATAAGACATTACATTTATAAAGATGCTAAATTAAATACACCAAGATGGAACTTAAATATTTATACAAACAAACGAAACAAAACGGAAAACAATAAATTTAAACTTTTAACTACTGAACAGTTAAAACTTTATCACATAATTAAGATAATAAACTGATAAACACAAAGTTGGGGGTAATTTCGTAGCCCAGGAATAGTGACGCAGCCCCCGGGCCCAGCACAAGTTCTAATTACAAATATTAAACTGTGTACACCCTGCAGCTGAGTTGGAAAGGGGTTCATTAGGCAAAACACAACTAAAATGCCTTCTCTGGCATTGTCTTGCTTGGATTTATTAATAACGGTTGCATAATAAAACTGTTTAAATAATTCCACGTTTAAGTTCTTTACTTAAGTCACTGCTCTATTTCTTGTTACTTGCACGAGTCCAACTTTACATTATAATAGTAAAAACAGTTCAGCAAATGTGTATTTTAAATAATTTTTGTTCAGTTTATTTTGGCCAGTTAGTGTTTGCCGTTGAATTATAGTTTATTTATTGTCTTTCACTAAATTTAAGAAGAGAGTTATGATGTAGACTATGATAACCACTTTGTCACACTTAGTGGTTTTCACAGAAAAATCCTTTTCGAAAACTACAGACCAAAATAAAGGTAAATCGGAAAATTTATCAAAATCGGTTCATTAAGTTTATTGCGTTTTATTGGTAAAAGTAGACATTGTATTGCTGTTATCCGCATTACAGAATAATTATACAGTTGTTGCTGAATAATAATTTGCTTTCAGCAAATAAAATAACTAATTTAGGCTGTGCGACATGTCATCCTTTGGAATCTGTGATCGAAGTGGCTAAAGCATTGGTCAGTCTACTGCATCAGTCAACTGCACACCTCATCCTCATTAATCTAACTGGCATAAAGTACAAAGTACAGGTATTAAGCAAAAAAAAAAAAAAATAAATAAATAAAATAAAATAAAATAAAAATAAATATATATTTTGTATACAATATCCAGAGTTTGTACTTATAGTTCTAGGAGATTTCGGAAATTTAAAATCATTGATGAAAGGACTACTTTCATTACTTCCTTACTTCACAACTTCCTTTCATTACTTTCTTTTGTACAAAAATAGACTTTGTAAATTTTTACTCTTTAAGTCAATAAAATGAGCCAAATGTTTTTAAGTTATTCTTTTGAAACGAAACACAGTTTTGATTTAACCTTTACAGATTTTGCATTGTGCTTTTTCAGCTGTGTCAAAGGTAATAATAATAATAATAATAAGTTCAGTACGCTTATTGAGTAGTCCAGTACACTTATAGAATAGTCAACTAAGCTTATTGAATAGTCCACTACACTTATTGAGTAGTCTATTACGCTTATTGAGTAGTCCAGTACACTTATAGAATAGTCCACTACACTTATTGAATAGTCAACTACGCTTATTGAATAGTCCACTACACTTATTGAGTAGTCTATTACGCTTATTGAGTAGTCCAGTACACTTATAGAATAGTCAACTACGTTTATTGAATAGTCCACTACACATATTGAGTAGTCCACTACGTTTATTGAGTAGTCCACTACGCTTATTGAATAGTCCACTGCGCTTATTGAAGAGTCCACTACGCTTATTGAGTAGTCCACTACGCTTATTGAATAGTCCACTACGCTTATTGAATAGTCCACTGCGCTTATTGAAGAGTCCACTACGCTTATTGAATAGTCCATTACGCTTATTGAATAGTCCACTACGCTTATTTAGTAGTCCACTACGCTTATTGAATAGTCCACTGCGCTTATTGAAGAGTCCACTACGCTTATTGAATAGTCCATTACGCTTATTGAATAGTCCACTACGCTTATTTAGTAGTCCACTACGCTTATTGAATAGTCCACTGCGCTTATTGAAGAGTCCACTACGCTTATTGAATAGTCCATTACGCTTATTGAATAGTCCACTACGCTTATTTAATAGTCCACTACGCTTATTGAATAGTCCACTGCGCTTATTGAATAGTCCACTACGCTTATTGAATAGTCCACTACGCTTATTGAATAATCCACTACGCTTATTGAATAGTCCACTCGCTTATTGAATAGCCATTGAATTATTATTGAATAGTCCACTACGCTTATTGAATAGTCCACTACGCTTATTGAATAGTCCACTACCACTACGCTTATTGAATAGTCCATTACGCTTATTGAATAATCCACTACGCTTATTTTAGTAGTCCAGTACGCTTATTGAGTAGTCCAGTACGCTTATAGAATAATCAATTACGCTTATTGAATGGTCTACTACGTTTATTCAACAGTTTACTATAAGCTTTCTGAATAGTCCAGTACAGTTATTGAATACTCCACTGCTTATTCAGTAGTCCAGTACACTTATTGAATAGTCATCTACGCTTACTGAATAGTCCACTACGCTTTTTAAACAGTTCACTCTACGCTTTCTCAATATTCCAGTACACTTATTGAATACTCTACTACGCTTATTGAATAGTCCACTACGCTTATTGAATAGTCCATTACGCTTATTGAATAGTCCACTACGCTTATTGAATAGTCCACTACGCTTATTGAATAATCCACTACGCTTATTGAGTAGTCCAGTACGCTTATTAAGTAGTCCAGTACGCTTATAGAATAGTCAATTACGCTTATTGAATGGTCCACTACGTTTATTCAACAGTTTACTATAAGCTTTCTGAATAGTCCAGTACAGTTATTGAATACTCCACTGCTTATTCAATAGTCCAGTGCGCTTATTGAAGAGTCCACTACGCTTATTGAATAGTCCACTACGCTTATTGAATAGTCCACTGCGCTTATTGAATAGTCCACTACGCTTATTGAATAGTCCATTACGCTTATTGAATAGTCCACTACGCTTATTGAATAGTCCACTACGCTTATTGAATAATCCACTACGCTTATTGAATAGTCCATTACGCTTATTGAATAATCCACTACGCTTATTGAGTAGTCCAGTACGCTTATTGAGTAGTCCAGTACGCTTATAGAATAATCAATTACGCTTATTGAATGGTCTACTACGTTTATTCAACAGTTTACTATAAGCTTTCTGAATAGTCCAGTACAGTTATTGAATACTCCACTGCTTATTCAGTAGTCCAGTACACTTATTGAATAGTCATCTACGCTTACTGAATAGTCCACTACGCTTTTTAAACAGTTCACTCTACGCTTTCTCAATATTCCAGTACACTTATTGAATACTCTACTACGCTTATTGAATAGTCCACTACGCTTATTGAATAATCCATTACGCTTATTGAATAGTCCACTACGCTTATTGAATAGTCCACTACGCTTATTGAATAATCCACTACGCTTATTGAGTAGTCCAGTACACTTATTAAGTAGTCCAGTACGCTTATAGAATAGTCAATTACGCTTATTGAATGGTCCACTACGTTTATTCAACAGTTTACTATAAGCTTTCTGAATAGTCCAGTACAGTTATTGAATACTCCACTGCTTATTCAGTAGTCCAGTACACTTATTGAATAGTCATCTACGCTTACTGAATAGTCCACTACGCTTTTTAAACAGTTCACTCTACGCTTTCTCAATATTCCAGTACACTTATTGAATACTCTACTACGCTTATTGAATAGTCCACTACGCTTATTGAATAATCCATTACGCTTATTGAATAGTCCACTACGCTTATTGAATAGTCCACTACGCTTATTGAATAATCCACTACGCTTATTGAGTAGTCCAGTACGCTTATTAAGTAGTCCAGTACGCTTATAGAATAGTCAATTACGCTTATTGAATGGTCCACTACGTTTATTCAACAGTTTACTATAAGCTTTCTGAATAGTCCAGTACAGTTATTGAATACTCCACTGCTTATTCAATAGTCCAGTACACTTATTGAATAGTCATCTACGCTTACTGAATAGTCCACTACGCTTTTTAAACAGTTCACTCTACGCTTTCTCAATAGTCCAGTAGAGTTATTGAATACTCCACTACGCTTACTCAATAGTCAAGCCGCCTCGGTGGCCTAGTTGATAGCGTACTGGGCTTTCACCCCGGGGACCCGGGTTCGATTCCCGGCCAGGGCTTGACATTTTCATACGTTATAAATCATCCCATCGTCTGCATTAGCCCATGTGTGCATAATAGTTCACTAAGCTTATTGAATAATCCAGGACAGTTATTGAACAGTCCACGTCGCTTATTCAGTAGTCCATTACACTTATTGAATAGGCCACGGCGCTTATTTAATAGTCCACTATGTTTATTGAATAGTTCAGGACACTTATTGAATAATCCCGTACACTTAAGTCAAGTATTTCAAATTTTAATCCTGATACATAAATTTATGTTATCTAAACCTCTCTACAGTGCCTTGAATCATCTGTTTTCATATTGATCTAAACCTGAGCAAACATGATAAATTGATTTTAAGAAATTATGCCACTTTTTTTCTTTTTAAAAGCTACAAAACCATAGGCCTATATTTGGTTATGATAGATTTCCTACTTGTGGACCTCATTAGAGAAAAATATTGTCAAAACAGGCTTTGTAGATTTTTTTTGTGCACGATGGGATTAATGCCAAAGGTTATCAAAAGCGGTCAATTAGTCAGCAGCGATAATTTAGTTCTGTGCTACAAACGACTTGTGTCACGAGATCGAAACGTTTTGAGAAAAATCTGTTAAACCAAGTTTGACAAAATTATTCCGGTTTTTTATCGGCGGCTTTTAAAACAGATTTTTCTTTGAAATAATCGAATACGAGAGAGTTTGTGTAATATTTTTGCACCTTTTATTTCATTAAAAACACAGCCTGAAATTATGCCACGTTTGTCTAATTGTGCCTTCGATTCCGCTCTAGGCAACCCGTCATTCACAGCTCGCGTGTAACGCTAGTTAACATGTTTAGATTTAATTACTTTTTGGCGCTCTCTAATTTATGTTGTTTAATCGGCTCCCAGTCATGCGACCAGTGCCCTATTTATAGACTTACGATAATGGCTTTAACGCCATCGTGTTTAAAACTAACCCGATGATTGTTATAGCTTTAATTCTCACTATATACGAATTGCATAAATTCTTAGTCACTGTTCAGCCCACGACAGTTTAAATGCTCCTTTCTAAACGTATTTTGAAGCTCATACCTGAAAATGACTTTTGAAATGTTTAACATTTACTTTTGTCACACCTTACAAATGATTGAGCGGCTTACCAAATCATACTAAAGTTGCGGGTAAATTTTTTGAAAAGCCAATTTTCTTGGGGTCCATAAATATAAAAAA
This sequence comes from Callitettix versicolor, assembly GCA_022606455.1. Taxonomy (NCBI): domain Eukaryota; kingdom Metazoa; phylum Arthropoda; class Insecta; order Hemiptera; family Cercopidae; genus Callitettix; species Callitettix versicolor. Next base: position 37,200,642 of record CM040185.1, on the reverse strand, counting down.
AAATTTAAATGTCGAAAAATTCTGAAGCTTTTTCGTTGCTAAACTAGGTTTATATATTTTTCTAGTTTTTACGACCAATCGTCGAAATTACAGAGGGTAAGATGAAAACTTAAACTTTTGGAGATTCTGGTAGCCAATTAAGAACGATTGGCATATTACAGTCTGAAATATTATTCCTTCTACTTTACTAGATAAATTTTAAAAAATCTTAAAGATTTTACCCCATAGCTTAAGAAAGTGTTTTAGAAGTATAAATCGGTACATCTTTTATGATCATCCATTCTATTTTGCATTCTTAACCACGGTGATCTCACGAGTAATTAAGAAATTGAGGTCCGCCCATGCAGAGCCCTGCATGCATGCATTTGTACTTTGGGAGATCTCCAAGTATCCCAAGGGCCGGTGTCATTCAATTCTTCAGCACGGATCACTTTATATCTTTAGAGTTAGCCAAGCTGTGTAGAGTACTGAATGTGTGTGTGTGTGTGTGTGTGTGTGTGTGTGTGTGTGTGTGTGTGTGTGTGTGTGTGTGTGTGTGTGTGTGTGTGTGTGTGTGTGTGTGTGTGTGTGTGTGTGTGTGTGTGTGTGTGTGTGTGTGTGTGTGTGTGTGTGTGTGTGTGTGTGTGTGTGTGTGTGTGTGTGTGTGTGTGTGTGTGTGTGTGTGTGTGTAGTAGATGAATGAGAGTAGTATGACCTAGAGGTATAATGGGATTAAAAAAGTTACTCGCCTCAGCTGCCTACGCCGAATGTATAATGGCTTATATTTTATATAAATTTTAAAAAAATCGTTACTTAAGTTTAGACAAATATTATGTACACCTTTTTGCTACATAATTTGCGTAATTTTCTAGTGTTTCTTCGTACTACTTTGATCCTGGATTTGTCCATAATTTAAAACAAATAACTATGTCTATTATTCTTGTATGTTTTGTGTATTATAATAGCAAAATTTATGTGTACACATCCTATTATTCTGTTTAAAAAGGAACCGTTGCAGGCATAATAACATAGTACTGACATAATACCATTCAATGTATAAGTAGGATATGACATGGTTTGTGCCTTTTTTGTATTAAACAAAACCAAAGGGAATAGTGTTCAGTAACAGAGCCATTGTCAATACGAACGCTTATTAAAAATATCGACTCTAGCTAGCTAAAGTAATTCCCAGTAGGAAAAGTTCAAGGTCTCATAAATTTGATACTGTAATTTCGTTGGCTTCGCCTTAAAAATAATTGAAAACGATTCGATTGTTTAAGTTATCGAAACAAAGAATTGGATTCAATAATTCATATTTAAATTCGTGCGATTTGCATGAAATGAATCTTTCTATTTGCACTAGAACCCGTTTCGAGTCGACGAATTTTCTTTTTAATAAATTCATTCTGTTACCTTCTTTAACAAAAGCTTGCTTTGATTTTTCTCACTGATAGTAGTGGTTATAAGTTAACCGCTTAAATTGTTGTCACTACAAACTTTTACTTCCACACTATACGGGCATGTGCGTGCGCGTGTGTTAACAGCTTGTCTAAGTTTGTTAACCAGAAAAAATTATTGAAAAGTTTAAAAATGGCGGGTATTGAAAACTTTAAAAAATTCTAAAGTTTTAACGTAATTAATTTTTAATTCCAAGTTCAACGTTAAACACTGCATAAATTAGACTTTTGAATTTTCAAAGTCCGTTGAAATTAAAGAAATATAATTATATGTTGGTCAGGGTCCACTTTCGTATTTTCAATGTAAATTTGAAAGTTTAAAGTTCTAATATACATAGTGCTAATTGTGAAGGTGAAATTATAATTTCAAAAAGGGCAAGATGAAGAAAATTCTTATGAAAATTAGCTTCTGTCAAATGAGGGACAGTTGCCGCGATTATTAAAAATTGTGTGCTTTTATTGTTGTCAGATAAACCATTTCCGATGCGTTCTAAAATTTAAATTAACTTTTTCATTAAAAAATTTGGTTTCAATTAATTTTTAGACCAAAGTTTACGAAAGAATCCAATTCTTTTTCAGCAAAGTCAATCAGGCGTTATAGATCAATATAGAAATTGAAAGGACAGACAAATAGGCTACATTGCTTTCTTACTGATCTCAGCTTTGAACACGATATTATAAATGGAAAACTGAGGCTATTAATGTTCAATTTTCAATGACCTTAGATGTAATAAGGTCATAACAATTCTTAACACCATATTGAAAATTAAATTCTCAGTATCATAATGTTAAATGATACCTGTAATTAGTTTTCAAGTTTTAGGTAAAAACTTATTTATTTTGTGAAGCCATTTATTTATTACGATTTAAGCATGGTATTAATCAACCTGACGCAAACTATCCAGATCGATAATATGATCCACAATTATGAGGATCATCAATTTTATAGATTGTCAATCATTCAGATCTTTGATGATCAGGATCTTCAATTATTCGGATCGTTAATTATGTCTAAAACATCAAAAAACACAAAACGGATCGTCAATTATCCGGATTTTTAAACACAATGGATCGTCAATTATTGAAATCGTCATATAGATATATAGGTTTATAAATTATCTGGATTGTCAATTCTCCGTATTGTTAATTACAGTGATCGTCAGTTATCCAGATCGTCAGATATCAGGATCGCTTATTATCAAGATTTTCAATTAAACGGTGGCCGATTATCCGGACTGTTATTTCAGGGATTGTCAATTATCCACATCGTCAGATATCTTGATTTTAAATTATCTGGGTCATGAATTATTCGGATTGTTAATTGCAGAGGTGTTTTAGTTATCTAAGTTGCCAATGACATGGATGGTCAATTATCTGAATTGCTAATTATACGGATCGTCTTATACCGGGTTTGTTAATTATCAAGGTCTCAAGTAACTGGATTTACAAATATTTAGGTTGTAAATTAAATATCTGGATCTTCAATTAATGGCACTTTTGTATTCAGGTTTTAAATTATCTGTTCCTGTATCTGTATCTGTATCTGTGTCTGTATCTGTAGCTTTATCTATATCTGTATCTGTATCTGTAGCTGTATCTATATCTGTACCTGTAACTGTATCTGTAGCTGTATCTGTATCTGTATCTATATCTGTATCTGTATCTGTAACTGTATCTGTATCTGTATCTGTATCTGTATGTGTATCTGTATAATTGTTGTCTTAACTTGATGGCGAAATAAACAGCTCGTCAATTAACCGAAATCTTAATTTTCCGAATCGTAATTTTCCTCCTCGCGATTCTTTGTGATCATCATTTTTCCAAAATTATCCATAATGTAATTTATTAAAAATTTTCTTTAAATTGTAAAATTTCTCTATTGTCTAATTTTTTAACCAGTTATTGAAGTGCGGCTTTAAAAACACTGTTACAAGCAATATTAATCTGTATGGTGAGAAATGGTATGACTGATTCTCTCTCATTCTCTCTCTCTCGCTTTCTCTCTCTCTCTCTCTCTCTCTCTCTCTCTCTCTCTCTCTCTCTCTCTCACTCACTCACTCACTTTCTTTCTCTCTATCTTTCTGTAGTATACATTTAGAGCAACGATGAATCCTTACTGTGAACATCAAAGATTTCCCTTTAACTCTTTCTCTATTCTCCTTATCCTTTAATACAATAATTCTTAAATTATGTTTTTCTTATTTTGAAATGGGGTTTCACTTTTTGAAAAATAGTTTGGCGTTTTTAATTAACAGATAACTTTTTTAATTTAAGCGGTTTCCAATTATTATCTGCTGCTTTATTTTCAGTGTATCATGTCTATTTTACTCATTCCTTATAGTATTTTTATTACCCTTACTTCTGCATTTCCTTACCAGTCCAATTAATCCTGTTAAATGAAGAGTTTCTGTATTCCTCCGCAGAAGACAGTAAATGGTCACACCACAAATAAGTATAACATCTGAAACTTTGAAGTAATCTGTGTCACTTTACCGGTTAAACAGACCTGATACAAACTATCTACTGCAAGGGTGAAGGTCCGTTTACTTAGTTCCTAATGGATAAGTGACCTGCAGGCTAAGATCGATTCCCAGATTGACCGCATCCGTTGTAATGGGTAATGCACACACCCTAATTCAAGGTAAACTAGTTTCGCCAACAACGTGAGCAAACTAACAGGGGTATTCAACGAAAACTAATGTTTACAATTAGGTTGTGCAATAATAAAAGTTCTAAAGTTTTGGTAATTTAACTTTTTCGTTTTATAAAATTATGTAAATTGCATTTTTCATAACAAAAAAAAATTGCATCTAAGGTCTAAATGTATTTTCAAAATAAATGATCGCACGATAAGAAACTTAGAGTGCTTGTTTTTGTATGAAATGATAATTCATTTTTTAATTTCACAACAATTTCCCATACGGCGGTTATAAACCTCTGATTATGTTCTCTTTGTATCCACAACATGTTAAGTTAAGAAAAATCTCGAAAACTTTATAAAACCTAGTTTAGATAAAAACAAAAAAATATTTTTTGGAATTCTTCGATATTTTACTCAATTTTTTAAGTGACTAAATTTGTATCTATGAAACTCATTGGATAAAACAAAATTATGAAGACCTTATTCAGACTTTTAATGAGCGATCCTAGGAAATAAGGAGTTGACAGAAGGATCAAGTCATTTTGATTTTTTTTCAACTTAAATGTTTTGTTTCTGAAATGCCTTTACTATAGATAAAATATATTAAGTTATTTAGACTAGTAAAATCCAAATACTTTACAACTGTAAGTAGATTTTTGTAGTAAATATTGAAATTTAAAAGTTTAAATACTTATACCACTTAAAATTACAGTAGAACTTGTTTATAGCAACACTGAAGGGATCATGACAAAATAAAGGATATCCGACGATGAACAAATTAATTTTAAAGGAAAAGGATTAGTAAGGAAAAGTAAAAAAGATTATCCTTCAATTTATACATTATTTTTGTACTATATTTATGTTTAAAGCCAGTGCCACTGTGATATCATTACAGTTCTCTTACCGCATTAAGTAATGCGTATTACCGAATCAAAGTGCGATAATTTTAATTGGCAGTACCGCAGAAAAATATGAGAAAGACATTATATGATACTGAATATATAGAACGGTATTTAAGCTGGTTTTGTTGTGCCGGAGATGAAGTGTCAGAAATGATAAGTTATTGGATGAAATAAAACTGGCACCGATTGTACTCAGCGTTGGCAAATATCGTGGTTCGAACTCATTGTTTTTATAGACGAAAACCTTACCAGGAGACTAGCAAAAGACAGATGAAGTATAATCGATCAGCTGTTAACAGAATGTTTTATTACTATGTGGACTATGTTCAACAAAAAATATTGTTGCTTGAGTTAACAATGTAGGCTATACAGTAGGAATAAAATATTAAAATAATTGATCGATTCTTGGGAACTGACATCGTTATAAATATGATTTTTAAACTAAATACAATTTTTTGTTGGTTTGGCCATGACGAAATTATGGACGAAATTTTACATTCAGAACAGATTCTAAAATGGGAACCACATGGTCGCAGAAAAAGAGAAGACCGAGACTTAGTTGGAGAGAAGGAATTGTTAAGGAAGTAAGGAAGAAAGGGAGATCAAGATCTAGGAACGACAAAGAAAATGGAAGCTAGAAATCGAAAAACGATTTAAGCCGAAAAGAAGAGATAATTTCTTGATAACATAACCAGGCAAAGTAAACTTTGGAAGGAAATGGCAATTTTTCACTCTTTGGTAGTAAAGATCGACCAATTGAAGTTTGTAATCACAATAATTTTGACGTGTAGTAGTAAAAAGTACATAGGGTGAAAATAAACACCCCGCACTTATCAAAGTTAACCTTGCAGTAAATCGTGGCTTGTAAAAGCAGTAATTAAATCTGACCGTGCAAGCTCATCCACCCCCTCCACAAGTAGGGAGGTCACGCGAGGCGGCTGGACAGACAGATACGATCTGCTTACACGCTTCACTGCCCCTTCACCCCTGCTTATAAGTATATTTTATTATTTCGTTCTTGTTCTTACGGGCAAAATAAATGCGGAATGCAACAAATTCCCCACAAAGGTTATGTGTTGTTATGTTTGTTACCACATACACAAAATCTCGGTTCGAAAAAACATTTTCCAAGATTAGCAACAACTTCAAGATCTAAATTTTCACTAAAATTTTGTTTTAATTGTAGATGAAATCTGATTACATAAACATATTGTACGACATTTTAAATATAAGAAATTCACTTTTTTGTTGTTTAAACTTTTGAACATTAATTTCGATTTAACAAACTTTGTATATATTTCAGCACAGTTAGAAAACAAGATTTTGAAAAATATATCAACTTTATTTGGCTACTTTAGAGCCGGTTTTTTAATTTATGAAGGCTTTTTTGCAACAGAAAAATTCGAAAACTTCAAAGTGGGTCCCGAGTAATGGACAAATTTACCCTACTATGCAAATTGCATTTAATTATGTCACAAAATCCATTTTAAACACCACAATTTTTAGCGCAGGAGAACTGATCGCGGAAACTCTTATACATAAAAATACAAAATCGTTTTATGATCACCTTAATGTCTACATCGTTCCTGATAGTTAAATAACTCTAAACGTATGTATATATATAATATATATATATATATATATATATATATATATATATATATATATATATATATATATATATATATATAGTTAGATATCTGTAATAAATATATGCACTAAAAGTTGTTTAACTATTGTTTCAGCACATCATTAAACTGCTTCTATACTTCGTATAGGAGAACATTAACTGAATAGATTCGGCTTAAGTCATTAAAATATGGATGTAAGCACAACTTTTAGGTTATAAAAAAGTTACTACACGCCTATTTGCGCTATTTAATGATCTTATAGTTTTCATAATTTTAGCGAATTTCCATTTAAAAATGAGCTATTCGAGTGGCCATAATGGTAAGACCCAGATACGGATCCTTGAAATGTGCACCGATCATGAACCCTAGATAATTTTTGAGACTTCGTTAGTTTGATTTAATTTAAATTTGGCACAATGTGATTATGATAATAGCTCGGACAAATTCGTTTAAGCCAGCGAAATTCGTTCAAAAGTTTCAAAATGGTCGTCATTTCAAATTTTGAAAAATTCTTATTTTTTTTTGTTTCAAGCACTTTTGAAAATCAGATTTCACTTTTGGAATTAGCGTTAGGAACTGGATAAAATAGCGTTCTGTATTTTCAAAAATTATTTGAGGGCTGTCAGGGTTTAATTTCGTATTTCAATAATTTCAATACTTTGAAAGTTATGCTGTTGTTAATGCTGATTATGACGGTTAAATCGGAATTTCAAAAAGTGTTAATGAAGAAAGATAGTTTTGTAAATTCGCTTCTATCACGCAGGAAGATAAATGCGAACCGTGATTATTCATTTTCCAATACAGCGTGTTACGTTATACGTGCGTCACCTTTTCTCCGGAATTTTAGTACCTATTTGCAAAAGTATCTTTTGGCGTAATATCGTTCTGACGTTCGTAAAGCTCATGAATTTTTTCGCTATTCTTGTCTCACCATCCACGATCATTCCAAGCACTAAAAATTAAACTGAAAACGCACCCTTTTATTATTCCGCTACTACGACAACTCTCTATCAATCTACTTACAGATTCCAACCCCCAAGATGGCCGTTTTCCCCTAAGACAGTGTATAAGCCATAATCTACTCCGCTCTCGTGAGACTTGGTACGTGTTAATGAAAAAAATTAAACACAGGATAGGCTATAGCCGAGTGCTTGACGAAGTAGATAAATCACGGATGCTTCGGAGGGGAAAGTGAGAAACGAGGCCCTAGGGACGAAGGGAGGTGGAAGCGGGACCTACAATTAAATGTCAGTGGTATGCTAAGTTTAGCGTTGCTTTATTAGTAGTGTTTGCAGCTTGATAACGAACTAAACGAAAATTAAATAAGGCAGTTATTTTTCTTTTAAATTAAATTACAGACCTAGGTGGAAATCTTTGCACCGTGACTCTGCCTACTGATAGCGTGTTTGAATCCCAGTTATTCATGTGTTTAACGTTAGGTTTTATTTCCTCGTGAGTCATAACTGAAAAACTCACGGAAGTGATGAAATCACACGATTAGTGTTTCTCGCGAAGCTTGTAAAAGTGAAGTTAAAATTTTCTCGCTTCCAATTAACCTGAAAAATTAACTTTTTCTCTTTTAAAATGCTCTGAGTTGTCCCTTACAAGCCAAACGAAAAGGTTTCGGTCGCTTTTGATGTAAATCATATTTGTTTTTTGTTCTTTGAAAATGGAAAAAAGGATTTTAACCTAACTTAACCTAACATAACCTAACCTAACCATAACCTAACCTAACCTAACCCTTTATAAGGTTAATGTTAGGTTAGGTTAAGTTAAAATGGATTTTAAAGGATTTCATTAGATTATGGTCCTTTCAAAAATACACAATGGAGGCACATCCTCAGCTGTAATGTCAATTTCTGAGAGTATTGATGATGCCTCTAATATTCTACAGCGCTCTCTTGATGCCATTAAGTGGGCAAAGAATAAAATTAAATGAAAAGAAATCGGTGCTTATGAATTTTACAAACCGTAAAATAGTACCGGTTCCAGTTTCCATCAACTTACAGATAATAACGTATGCTAATTCAACCAAGTACTTTGGCATGACGTTCGGTGCTACATTATGATGGAAGGAACATGGAAAAAAAAGCAGGAATTGAATCTAAAACTCAAGAAGATGCATTGTTTGTTAGGACAAGAATCACAACTCTCACTGCCATAACCAATCGCTACAATATAAGCAAATTCTGAGGCCAGTATGGATTTATGACATTCAGTTTTGTGGTTGTACCAAGAGGACTAACATCAACCAGATACAAATATTTAAAAAAAAGTATTGCGCCAAAACTGCAAAGCACTGTGGTATAGGAGAAACGATAATATTGAACGTCGCTGAGGAAATTAAGATATGTTCTTTAAAACACAGCCAGAGGTTGGAAGCACACAGGAATATAGAATGACGCCACTCTTCAACGCCAGCGGGGTTCTCCGAAGGCTAAAGAGGACAAAACCATTGACTTAGTGTGTTAAGAATTCTCTGGTCAAATAGATTAAGTTGTATTTACCTCAGTTTTAATGAAACTGTAAAATAAAAAATAAAAATAAATTATAGTGAAATTTGATTCATTATAAAAACATATTTAGCTAAAGGTAATGTAAGCCTAATGCGATTGTTAGAAGTAAAATATATCATACTTTGTTTGTCACAATTTATGACAAATTGGTATAAATTTATGACACAATTTATGAGGGAATTGGTTTGTGACAAAAGAAACTTAGACTGCTGTCAAGGGTTTACTTTTTTTTGAATTAGTTCCCGAACCGTATTTTTTAAAATACAATTTTGAATATGAGTTATAGATTCATTTACAATTCAAGAAAAAACCATGTGAATTTAAAGAACATTGGAAATTAGACGTTTAAATTTTTGTTGTTTTTCGTTTTCTCTCTAGAAGCGATGTTTTCGAGCAGATTAAACGAGTGCTTTAGGTGATAGGGGTTGGTGACCCCAGAGATTCTTGTATTCTAGATCAGTAGACTAATCCTCAATGAGTCCACTGCCTAGCTTATTCTGCTGGATATAATCAGGGTCCTAGAAGTCAAACACCCCTTGACTCCTCATAGAAAGAGCTTCACAGTCTTAGATGATGTGGCCTGCAGGTTCTTCCTTCTTTAATAAACCTATCACGGTTTCCCCGAGGTAAAACCTGATTTGCCTTCTACCTGCGAATTCTAATTTCGGGTAAATTTGTTTTATTTGGATGTTTCAGAGTATCATTGTAACTTTTGTATAATCAAAATAATATTGAAAGGTTTGTGAAATGTTTTTTTTAATATTAAATTTATAAAGGAATACCAAGAATAAAGAAACAGTATTTTTACAGAGAACAAAAGAAATTTAAATTATAACAAAACTAAATATATTTGAGAAAGTTTGTTCACATTTTACAGTTCCTATATCTACTGTACAAGTCTTATACCTGCACCCAACACTATTCATTCCGAATTATCATCATTAATTCCTTTATTAAAAAAGTATTTTGAGAAAGGAAATAGTTTGTGTGATAATTTAAACAATTTGTTTATACAGTTACACCTTTACATTTAAGTTGAACTTTTAAACAGTAATACCTGTAAATGTAAGTTAAACTTAATGCCTGAATAATAATGTACATTTTTATCTTATCGCATATTATCCGAAACCATTTCTAATCTAACCCACACACGCCACCTAATCCATTCTACATTACCATCAATGTAAAGCCGTAGAGCCTAATCCAAAAAAACAATTTTCCTTGTATACAATTGATCTGGCTATCATATTGTAAATCCAGTGTTAAGGGTATCAGAAATACCCTATGGGGCGACGTAAGAGGATCACGAATTGAAAAGCCTGTCGGCGGCCTTTCATCCCTCAACCCTAAAAATTACCTTCTGAGGGACGCGCCACCAGAGCGCAGCGAGAGAGCATTAAACGGCTTCTGTGATATTTTACATACGAAAGGCGAGCACATTTAACATATAAAAGGGGGAATATCCTTTTTGATAAAATATTTCTGTACTTGAAAGGAAGGATAAATTTAATTATTTTCTTTACGAAATTGTGTAAAATTTTGTCGTAGATTTTTCGGAAGTTAATATTTAATAAAGTGCAATGAAATTACGTTTTTCTGCACTAAATTAAGGCACGTCTGATTGAAATTTAATGCTTTTACAACTCACGATTTTCTCGTATCGAGTCCAATAACGTAATTGTCCAATACGTGTTAGAGGTTTATTGAGGGAAAAAGAAAAAAATCTGGTTTTTAAATGTTACTACATACTTTGGCACACACTAAATGTACGAGTAATTAAAATGGAACAATAATATTCGAATAAGGAGAAAAACCGATTTGGAATTGGAAATCGTGTATGTGTACATGCGTATGTGTTTTTAAATATGTACGCTATGTTTGTATGGTCTGTCTGTCCATCTGCTGACAGTCTGGTTCTCATGCACAAGTATGGATGTGTACTTATGTGTGTATGAATGTTTGCATGCATAAATCTGTATGTTTATATGCAGGTGTATAAGTTTTTTATGCGTGCTTTGTGTGACTTTATGCTTTCATTTCAGAGCATAGAACTACTTTACTTACTTTTACGAAGCAAGTATAAAAGTTGTTAAATCTACTTTATTTTATTTACATTTACGTTTGTTCTTGTTTTTCCTAACTTTACAATAAGCAATTTTAACAATTGCAGTTAGTCCATAATCACCATCGTTCTTAATGCATGTTAAATTACATCTTTTTCTTAAAGGAAAATTACTTTCTTTTACTTAAGGCCCTAAACTTTATAATAATTATTACTTTGTTTCTATTTTTAATGTAGCAGTTTTAATTAATTTTTTGTATATTGAATAAAATTCCTAATTCCACAATCTTGTCGTATATGTGGTAGGAATTTTTACTGAAACGAATTTACTTTGAAACGAATATTTTAAATGACAGGACTGATAAGATTTTATAAATGAAAGCTGATAAGTGCAGTGTCCGTGGTCAGGTTTCTTGTCTGTAGTTATATATATATATATATATATATATATATCAGATTACAAAAACTGTCAGGCGTTAGCAAACCCCGAACCCAGCAGACGGTTTCCTAAGGAAAACTGTGCTGACACTTACCCTGAATCGTTACCACCAACACAAGAAGAGATCGAGGATCACATACATAGACTGAAAAACAACAGGGCATCCGGAGAAGATGGATTCATTGCAGAACTTCTGAAGAATCTCGGACCGAACTCATTACAGGAATTAACAAATATCATCACGGATATCTGGCAAACGGAAAAATTACCGGATGATTGGAAATGTGCTCTTAATCACCCCCTACATAAGAAAGGAGACAGAACAGACGTAAACAACTACAGAGGAACTTCTTTACAAATTACTTACAAAATACTCTCAACATGTCTTCCTCAAAGAACACAAAAACAGATAGAATACAGAATTGGTGAGTACCAGGCAGGCTTCCGTCCGGGTCGTTCGTGCACAGAACAAATTTTCAACCTGAAAACAATATTGCAAGTAAAAGCTAAAAGGAATGTCCCAGTGATCTGTACTTTCGTAGATTTCAAAAAAGGCGTATGATTCCATTGATTGAAAATCTTTGTTTAATATCCTGGAAGAACATGGATTTGATCCTAAAACACTGCGACTGATCAAACAAACACTGACAGGCACAATCGCTAAGGTGAAATTTATGGAGGAAATTTCCAAACCCTTCTTGATCACAACTGGAGTTCGCCAAGGAGATGAACTCTCGCCTCTCCTTTTCAATCTGGTGTTGGACAAAGTTATCAGGGAATGGGAGAAAGAATTAAAAATTGAAGAGCACTGGAAACCAGTTCGACTTGGGAGATTTAAGGACAACACAGAAATCGCGTGCCTAGCTTTTGCAGATGACCTGGCCATACTCACAGATAATAAAACAATAGAGATTAAACAGATAGAAGTCCTAAAGGAATATGCAGAGAGGGTCGATCTACAGATCTCGTTTAAAAAAACCGAATTCTTCTGTACAAAATTAAATATTGAAGAACTAAACACAAAATATGGTAAGATAAACAGAGTTAAGCACTTCAAATATCTGGGAGAAATTCTCGAACCCACAGGTGGCGAGAAGGCTGCGCAAAAGTTTCGGCTACTGAGAATGAAGAGGGCTCTTGGTATAACGCGTGATATCTACAATAAGAGATGTATGTCGACGCACACAAAAATCAAACACTACAACACAGTCATAAAACCGGAGGTATTATATGCAAGCGAGACGCTAGCACTCCACACAAAAGCTACCATGGAGGGTATTTTGAAGGAAGAACGCTAAATCTTGAGGAAGATCCTTGGTTGAGATTAACAGAAGATGTATACAGGTTGCACTCCCGGAAGACCACAGAGAAGATATCGAACCTGGCAGTAGATATCAGAAGAAGGAGGCTTCGGTTCTATGGACACATCAGTAGACTCACAACAACGAGACTTGCCAAGAGAATCCTTAAGTATATACAAGGAGTCAAATCAACAACGTCGTGGATCGCACAAGTCAGAATAGACCTACATGACACAGAAATAGACTCAACAGACGTTGAAGATAGGCACGCATACAGGAGAAAGATGCTCGGTTGGAAGGTCCCAGAGAATGAAATCCCAAAGAGAGCCGGGGTAAAATGGACGGAGGAGCGGAAGAGGATCCATGGGGACAGGATGAGGGAGGTATAGAGGATTAGAAGGAACAAGACATGAGTCGGAGTGCTTTGCGTGATCCAACAGGGTTTATACGCAAATAATAATAATAGTATATATATATATATATATATATATATATATATAATTTTTTTTTTGTAGCTCCAATTTCCTAATTTAACGATGAGGGTTTGTGAAAACACACGACAGAATGTTTCCAACGTTAGCGATAAACTTTAATGTTTTACGCGCTGTTTAATTAAGTCCCCAAAATTCAAGGCAAATTTCAGTAAAGCTATAAACCGATTTTTTGAACGTAGGTCTTTAATACTTCTGAACTGTAATTTTGAAGGATACTTTATCAGGCGGACCTGGGACTTTTTGTTTGAAGGGAAACATATAGAAACTCGCGGTACATGGTCAGCATGTACAAAATGGCGTACACTTGAAATGAATTTAGTCTACCAGTGAGCTGATAGTTTTACGTATGTATTAGGGCTCAGTACTACGATTTCTGTTTGCGAAACCAAGAAACGTGAATTTAAAACCTTTACTGACTAAAAACGTTTTAACTGTTTAAAATTTTGTTTAAAATAACTACAATTACAAATATTTATAATTTAATTAACGTCATTATACTGCATACCACACTTATCTAGCACAAAATCGTATACAGCTTTTAAAGTTAAATGTATTTATTAACTTGCACATTGTTTATATAAATTAAGAAAGAACTATTAAGAAAACCGTTGTACTACGTTAATGGCTTAACAGTTGATTTATTGTACAAGACTGATGTTTTGATATTTGTGTACTAAGTAGAGAAGTGTAACTTTTCTTTAATGCTATTAATGTACAGTTTTAATTTAGAAATATGATAAGTAATATAATTGAAACAATACAAACTAACAGTGAATACTGATTAGGTACTTGATACTTTTAAGTTTTCACTTCTGTCAGCAAAATTCATTGACTGACATATAAATAAATAAGTTAAAATTAATTATTGTTAAAAGTCTCTAAGCCTCATGTTCGTACCGACCAAAAATGAGAAATAAACAAAAAAAGAGATAAAAAAAGACTTAGGCAGTGCGGGACTGGTCGACGTAAGTGACACTTCTTTTCGCATGCGTAACGGTACACTTTTTCACTATTATGATTGTTATAAAAATTCAGATGCATTCAGGAAAGGGCAACTCTTGAAAATTATATTCGTATTAAATTTCGCGTGTGTGTAGGTACACAACTTAAACATTTAACTGAAACTGTCACAGATTATGAATTTGAGTATTTTAGGCTATATAAGGGTCTTTAATAATTAATTAGTTATAAACCTACTTTTGACAGTTATACTGTCTAAGTATAATAATAAATATAATACTTGTGATTCTGGCATTCAAAAATTGGTATAGGTCATATACATTAAATAATTTAACTACACAAATTTAGAAAATACACATTTTTAAAATGAACGAGAACAATAAACATAACCACACTTGAAAATATATTGAAGCTATTGTGAGAAATCAGCTGTTTAGAAGTAGTCTATATATACAAGCACAATATATTGTCTGAGGTATGAATTACGGCTTCAAGCGTGACTCGAAAGCAAATGTTTATACCCATGTTTTGTCAAACGCAACCATACAAGTTTTCACTTCAAAAATACATTTCATTAATGTAATAATGTGTTGTAATAACGTTTGTAATAATAATGTTTGGAATACTAATGTTCACTAGAGTGCGCGTATGGATGTGTTAGAGCGTTCCGTGACGGCAAACTGAATTTTTTCCCCGTGCAAAACATACACCCATATCCCGCGATAAGAAATAGTCACTTGAACAAGATAAAAGAGAATGGCACAAATAGATACAACAATTTTACTTAATTATATATATATATATATATATATATATATATATATATATATATATATATATATATATATATATATATATATATATATATATATGTATATATATATATATATATATATATATATATATATATATATATATATGTGTGTGTGTGTGTGTGTGTGTGTGTGTGTGTATAATTGGAGTCCTTAAAGAAATATTTTAAATAGTTCCCGAAAAACCGACGCAGAAGTAATCTGCAGCTTCAGGAGAAAACACTGATGACACGTAAACAGTAAAGGAGAAAAAAAGGAAATATAACGCAAAGAACGATAACAATTAAAACCGGTTTCAAAATAATTAAAATCTAAAAATAACACTAACAACATAGATCGATGAACATTTACACAAATATATGTATCTAATTAAATTCGGCGATAAGAAGGACTTACGAAATGTAATCAGCTTACACCTGACCCAATTTCGGATATCCTCTTGCTGCATTTACACCCAACGCGCTAGCTATGAAAATGTTATCGAAATTGTAAACCAGATTTATTTTGCATAATAAATTCAATACCAGCCAACGGTATTGTTAAAATGTGGAATTCACAAATTTATTTTTGCAGTTATTCGTGTTTGGGATGGATATACTGTATTAACACTTATATTTATACTAAAAAAAAAAAACGCTTTTACCAATATTAGCAAATTTTCAAAGGAAAATATTAAAGCAGACATAATATTACGACCTAGATCCGGGACTTTGAAACCCGATCCTGAAGTCTACATCACTTCCTGAAAGGTCGTTAAAATTTAAGTTGAATATCTGATTTCACCGTCGTAATCAGCATTAAAAACCATATAAATTAGCATTTTGAATTTTCAAATTTTGAAATTAAGAAATATTTTGACGGCGGTCGGGTTTCATTTTCGTATATTCATTGCCTTTTAAAATTTTAATATGCTACAAAATTATGTTTCAACAATCCTAGTAGGTAAATTAAGAAGCGCTTTGAAATGAATTTCAATTCTGTTATAACGTAAATTCAGAATTTTTAAAATAAAAAAGATATGCGATTGACTTTACTTAATTTCACAACCGATGTAAGTATACGCAAGAAATGTTTTACTTTTTCAGTAAATTATAAAATACAAAAACGAAGAAAAGTTTGATACAGGCAAAATGTTTTATTAATCTGGAAGAGATCAAAGTGCTGACATATTGAATTGAATCAAAAGGAAATGTAGGCCGAACTTACTTTAAATTAAATTAAAAACTTTATGCGCCGTCAAAAGTAGACACTTTTGTAAAAATAAATAAAAATTTGATTAAACATATTTCAGAAATTAGATTAAAGTAAGTAATTACATTTCAAAACTTTATATTCCCTTTTATGATATGGACACACAAATAAAAACCAAACTATAGTGATTAAAAAAAAAAAATGTTTTCATTAAAACGAAAGAAAATTTGAGATTTTCAAATATTACTCGTTTCTTATGTCACTCTAACAAAAAACCACAAAGGACAAACTCATCTTTCATTTCTGTCCGTTGGAGCACATTTTAATTAATTAAACAAACTTATTAATTTCGGTTTTGTTTCGCTGTGAGACATAGTTAGCCACACCTGAAGAACAGTTTCAAATTTTCGAAAAATGTTATTTTTTCAAAACTACTTTCCTTTATTTAAAAAAATTACTAAAAAAAACTTAGCGTGATCTGAAAAGTATGACATTCGAAACGATGGCCATTTTAAAACTGTTAAAAGTATTTTATGAACTCTCTCTCTCTCTCTCTCTCTCTCTCTCTCTCTCTCTCACACACACACACACACACACACACACACACACACACACACACACACACACACACACACACACACACACACACACACACACACACACACCAAAATATGTGCGATGAAATCTAAGGTAGCTGTTCTGTTAAAATTGTAATAAATTTTTTAAAAAATATCACAAAGTGGACGAATAATACGCGGTAATAAAAACAATTAAGATAAAACTCTCCTGATTTTATATTTTTTTAATGTAATATTTTTGTGACATTTTTTGCGCTTTAAAAACATGTTTATTATCTTGGAAATGAATTCCTCTAAGTTATTAGACAGACTCGTTGCGCATTTATCAATATACAGTAGTTAATCACAAATATACGAGATGCCGGGGTCTATGTAAAGTAAGTGTGGAGTGAGAGCGTCCGTTTATGTTTGTAGTAGCAGACTGAATGATTCAATCTGTTCAACCGTTTCAAAATGGCGGTTTTCCAAAAGTAAATAAATAGATTCAGTGGTAACATTTCGATCCTTATTGTTTATAACGAACTATTTTGTTACTCGAATATTTCCATTTTGATCGGATTTGTTTACTTTCTATCAGCTGTGTTGCTGCTGACCGTACATTCAAAGTGAGAAAGTTTTTGTTGACCACATCCGTTGCCTAAACGAGGCCAGCAGCAAAGCGTCACGTCGTGACGGTGGTCCCCGAACCACTTCCCTAACAATTAGCCATCTGCCTGTAAGACCCTCCACCGCATTAATCACCCAGTGTCTCCTGACGCTTTCACACATGTGCTGCAGCGTTAGATTAGTTATGGCCTCCTTGCGATGTTATGATGCCCCGCGCTGGGCGTGCACCCGAGTATTTGTAAACACAAGACGGGAGCAGTCCTACACCCCCCGCTGATGTGGTATTTATTTTTTGTTATGCAATAACCTATATTCAAGGAACAGTGGTTGCGAAGAAATCGATTTTGATATTTCATTGGATATATACATTTTGTGTGTGTATGTGCGTGCGCGCGCTGTGTGTGTGTGTGTGTGTGTGTGTGTGTGTGTGATAAACAACAATCAACATATATCAAACATGCAATTTACACGTAACAGAATCCTTCAGGTTTTTAGCTACATATCATCTGTTTTATTTTTAAACAACATTCATATGTTAATTATTAATAACTGAGTAACTGTATCCATGCCTACAGGAAGCCGCCTCGTGGGACAAGCGTCCAACCACACTTCGGGGACCTAGGGAACGTGTGACGTCATCATGACCTCGACAAGGCCATTGTACAAGTAAGTAGTACGCTCTCTGTTTACATACCAGACTTGCTTCGTAGCTTATCTTGTAAGTAGTAATATAGCCTGTTGTGTAGAAGGAACATTTCGTCTAATTTATTTAGGCAGCTTTTTTGCCGGTATGTTCCACGACAGAGAAACAAAACTAAACTTCAATCAGCTGTTAAATTAGTACCATTTGTTTTTTTCTCGTAATACGGTTACAACAGAAATGTGTCAATTTAATATTAAAGGTAGGAACTACGTTTTTTTTGTAGTTGCTTTATTTTTTAAAAATACACCATAACTAAAAAAGGACAGGTAAATATTGCTAAAGGTAATGAAATTCCATAACAGTAATAGTATGCTTTTCTTGAACAAGTAGAGAAACGCCCCCGAATGTTGGCCGAAAGTAAAATGTTTTCAAAATAATGCATTTTTAATGGATATTTTTGTCGTTTTTCACCCATACACCATTACAAATATTCAATTTTTACATACACACGCACACACACCCACACACGCGCGCGCGCGCGCACACACACTCACACACACACACTCATACGCGTACTAGGCTTTCACCCCGAGGATCCGGGTTCGATTCCCTGCGAGGACTTGGCATTTTCATACGCTATAAATAATCCCATCGTCTGCATTAGCCCAAGTGTGCACAATAGTCGGACGTTAAACACAAAAAAAAACACACTCGTGTATATATATATATATATATATATATATATATATATATATATATATCCTATATATGAAAATCTGCACAATTAGTGGTTTCGAATGTGACAAGTCAAATAATAAAATATGTTCGGCAGAACTCTTAAATTTAGTTATACAAAGAAATCTCTTACTATAACCTCTTTATACAGGTGTGTGTGTGTGTGTGTGTGTGTGTGTGTGTGTGTGTGTGTGTGTGTGTGAGAGAGAGAGAAATAAATTATTTTACTGAATAATTATACTTATATTCTAATTCACTTATAATCTGACTTACAGTTTACTGCCGATTTAGGATACGTTATGGTATTAGAGGTATTACCTGAAACAAAAAAGTATGCATTTATAGTTAAATTAAGTCAATGTAACATTGATAAAATCAATAATGTATCTTTTTAATACAGTAATTGTTTCTGATATCCGCTTTATTACAAGAAAAAAATATTTTTAGTTAAAATTGGTAAAACACACGAAAATGTTCATCGTAATGGATTTTTTCAGAACAATGTGTTTCTATCGTATAAGAGGAATATTTTTCGTGTTTTCACACATTAATCATTAAAACGTTAGTCATCTATAACTATTTGCAAATCTATGCAATTAATGGTTTAAATGATACGTCAAACAATAAGAGTTTTGTAAAATGTTTACTCACTAATGAAATATTAAAGTTATTATTATTATTCATTTATGAACTTTTATACATAATAAAAAAATGTCAGCCCAATCTGATATTTTGCTCCGACAACATCTTAAAAACCGATTTTTTTAGGAATACCTTATTAAGGTTATCCTATAGATTTTTTGTATGTTCATTATCGTTGTATAACATTGAGGTTAAACAGAAAGAAGTTTTTTTTCTAAATACTAATTTTATTTTCATTGAACTTAGAAATCGTTTGTGTTAGCATAATATTTGAAAATCTCAGATTCAAATCAGCTGATTACGGAGTAGTTAAATAATAAATCAGTGGGTTGATGGTTTAAATAATTGATCTAAATTAACGATTTTACAAAATAATCTCCTTAACATTGACCTACTTTCTAAAATCCCTGCACAACATTTACCTTACAACTTTACCTTACTGACTTTCTGTTAAAGGTGGCTACAGGATTACATGAGAAGGAAACAAGCAGAAATATAGTTGAAGTTGTTTTGCTACGAGCAATTGAGATTTAAATTAGATTGAACTTTAAATTTTGAAAAGAATTGGTTTGAAAACGGGAAAGTGTTTATGTAAAAAATATCTTTTTCTGATACAGGAAACTTTTATACTCTAGATGTTGATTAAGTCAACCAATTCGTTTAATTTTTTACAATTCTTAAACGGCGTGCACCAATATACAGTCACACAGTTGGATAAACTTCAAAGTAAAAACTATTTTTTGATATATAGTATTTATAAACGGTTATATCTATAAAAGTGTCGTTACCTATTTTTTTAAAAATGTCAATACTTTTTTAGTAATAGCCGAGAGAGTGGGGGAGAGGGAGATAAAAGGAGAGAGAAAGAGAAAGGGAGAGAAGGCGAGAGAAAGGGGAGAGAAGGCGAGAGAAAGGGGAGAGAAGGAAAGGGAGAGAGAGAGAGAGAGGGTGGGGAGAGAAATATGTTTTACTATAAAAGAACAGGTTTGCATGGTGTAGTTTTGGACATTGATTGCGTTTACTAAGAGGAAAATACACGCAATTTTTACGTGTAAACAGACAAATATAGAAACTCCTCTGGACAGCACTTGCAACCAACATCAAAGTTCAAAGAAAAATGACAAAGGCAAGAATGAAAACTGCAATACGTTGGGCAAATCGTACACAATGAAACCTTGCTACAATCCATTCTACACGGAAAGAAAAGTTTAAAAAGAAGAATAAAGTATTTGAAAGTATCGACATTGAGTGTGCTAAAAGTTTACAAGAATTTTTCCGAATTTTCGCTGATAAAATCAAAAATCCGCCAACATTTGCTACAAATTAGCACGCCAAGAAGGAAAAAATGACGGAGAAGGTTTTCAAAAAATTGCAAGAAAAAAAAATGTTGTGTAAAATTTGTCTCTGTCGCATTGACGAAAGAGCTGCTTGTACAATTATTTAAACAACGGAGTTTGTGTTTGAAGAAGAATTTATTTGAATAGTAACAGTATCACTAATGCATTCAAATAAATTTGTGATATAATAGTTTTCACAGTTTTATTTCAATTTGTTAACAATTGTTAAAGGTTTTTACTTGTCACTTAATTAAATTAACCTCTCACCGAGGTTGCAGCTAATTCATTGGAGGACAGATTTATTGCGAAATATATAGAGTAGAGGAAGTGACGACCGCAACCCTCTGAGGTTTAGGGGTGACTTCGAGAAGTGACGCGGGCTGCGCCCCTCAGCTGACCTACCGACCTCCTTTCCGTGCATTTCTTCGAAACCAATAAAACTCACTTTACGACTTTGGGCTTGTAATACATTGCGCTGTGATATGAAATCTATAAGTGCAAAATTTCAAATGTGTTCGAATTATTGAATTAGGGTTTCGAAAATGTGCTAATAGTACAGGTATAGTTTTGATGTGTAAATATTTTTCATATATTATTACACTAAGCATTCAGATCGGCTTCGTACCAAAAATAAGGACTTAAGTTATTAAAACTACAAATATTAAGCACTTATAGGTTTGTGAGAACACCAGGGACTCTTACGCCTCATACGTTTCAATTTTAAGGTTTCACAATAAACAAAACCGAATTAAAACCGATAAAACGTTTGTAAACAAAGTGCCAGGAGCAGTACAAAGTGTAATCGTGAGAGTGCAGCACAATGAAGACATAGGTGACAAATAATTGTGTGTGCACCAAACAGCTGACTGCTAAAAACATTGTTGAAAGTATATTTAAATTATTAGCCTACTGTATCTAATACTTAAATAATTATTGATCGAATCAGTTTTAAAAGTACAATCGGTAGACAATTTGGGCCAGTTCTAATATGTAAATATTACTAAATAAAAGACTCTGCTTTTAGTAAACTCTGAATACAGAAGCTTAATTTAGGTACGTAGTGTAAAATCCAGTTACAGTACGTTTCATTTGTAAATATTTCAATAAGGTACAGTGTTAAAATTCAGTCATTAATTTTGTAAAACATAGTTTTAAATTGGAAAGTAGAACAAAGTAAGGCCTATCGTGTTAAATAACCTAAGCATACAAAGAAAAAAAAATAAATAAAAGAAGTGGTAAGCCTACATGGTTTTGCAAAGATTTTACTCGTACTTTGGAAGATATGTACACTGATATTGAAATAAAGCACTGAATTAAAGATTAATGTATGTGCATTGCTTTCTCAAGTATTAAGTCTATCGCAAATGTCAAAGTAGCTATAGAACTCCCGAACAAAAATTGACTGAAGATTGTGTTGTTACTTCTAACATTGTTTAAAATGAGATATCACTGTTCAACTTCTTGCTGTACATTGTGTGTTTCTTTTTCCCATTAACTAATAAAAGTGGCACGGGCCACTAGGTATCACTGTTCAACTTCTTGCTGTACATTGTGTGTTTCTTTTTCCAATTAACTAATAAAAGTGGCACGGGCCACTAGATATCACTGTTCAACTTCTTGCTGTACATTGTGTGTTTCTTTTTCCAATTAACTAATAAAAGTGGCACGGGCCACTAGGTATCACTGTTCAACTTCTTGCTGTACATTGTGTGTTTCTTTTTCCAATTAACTAATAAAAGTGGCACGGGCCACTAGGTATCACTGTTCAACTTCTTGCTGTACATTGTGTGTTTCTTTTTCCAATTAACTAATAAAAGTGGCACGGGCCACTAGGTATCACTGTTCAACTTCTTGCTGTACATTTTGTGTTTCTTTTTCCCATTAAATAATAAAAGTGGCACGGGCCACTAGATATCACTGTTCAACTTCTTGCTGTACATTGTGTGTTATCACTGTTCAACTTCTTGCTGTACATTGTGTGTTTCTTTTTCCCATTAACTAATAAAAGTGGCACGGGCCACTAGTTTTACTTAATTACACTCATAACTGGGATATAAAAATCATAGGATAGTAAAAAAAATCAATGACTAGTTTTTTGATTGACTTTTTTAAACAAAAACAACAGCTTTTTGACCCAAATTTCTGTTCGTCTTTGTTTTTGCTTACCAAAAACTTAATAAATTAACAAATTTCGATAAAATTATAGCACGTCGTTAACCACATATTGAATATAATTTTACATTTTCAATAGTATAATGCAGTTGTTTTGGCAAAAAATCATTTAAAATTATGGAAATTTGATTTTCTTAAAATCAGCTGAAACTATTTTGTAAAATATTTTACGTAAATCATACGGGATGTATAGGCAAACAGTCCAATCTGCCTAAACAAATCTAAGTGGGAAGCTAACTACAAAAGGGCCCAGTTACTCAAAATAAGTTCATCAAATTTTACTCAAATTTTTTTCATGACATTTTACTGCTCATCCTGTAAAGGCTTACAAAATTTAAAAAGTGTAATATTATATAAAGAAAACTTAACGACCCTTTTGTAATGCTATTTGGAGGGTCAATTATTGCCGCTCCGATATTTTATTTTTCAATGAAAATTCACTGAAACTCAAAACACATTGACATTCGAAATATAATTAAATATTCTAGCAAATAAATTCAGGAATCCAATAATATGATAGTCAGATATATTTATTACAATTACATTTTATAACAAAAATAAATTATATCTATAATTACATTGCATAAAGTGCTCAGTCACTCGCATTATGTTACCCCACCATTATTAATTTTACTTTGAAACGAGCAGAGGAAAAAACAGCAAGTACAGAAGATGTCTACGTAAATGATGATAGAGTCGGACTATATTGTAACTTGTTAATTTCGTTGGGAACATTTCGTGATCAAAACAAAAAACCGGGGAAAAAGAAGAAAGAGAAAAAATCCATTTAATCAAGTCGGAGCTGGCGGGGGTGGGGGGTAGGAAGTCGCTACAAAGAAGTGTTCATAAATTCAGTTGAGAAAATAACAACCCTCCTTTAATTCACATCAAAGTGAGAGACCCTTTTCCTTAATGTTGGGATCTCGGGGAAAAAACCGCATGAAGGCGGAAACGGGGAACGACAGGAAATGACTGGTGGGGAGATAACGGCAGATAATATGGCCGCCGAGATACGATGGACAATAAGCTTACTTTGGCCGACTGTCTCCCCCTTCGCTTATTGCCCTGTTATTTTTATTAAATATAGTTTTACATTCGTTATTTTACAAATAAAAGTTTATTTTGGGCCGAAATTACTCAACATTGGTCCAGTGATTATGCCAACGTGTTTTCCTGAGCATACCAGTAGCTAAAACAACAGTAGACATGGCAGTATGAATTGTCTGTCTAGGCGCGCTCTGTGACGCCCTCACAACATTTCCCGCCAATAACCGGTAACCGTAATATTTACGAAAACTGTTACCGGGCCAACTTTATTGGAAATTCTATGCTCTTATTCTGTGAAGCGGTCAAATTTGCCGTTTAGCCAGTATTATAGGTAATAACCAGCAACTACACTCGTCATTCTTAAATCAAAAGCCGCCATCTTGAAACGAAAGTGAACGGGAAAAGTCCTACCCACACGTTGTTCGGGATTTGTACAAAGTATCTTTTTACCAAATTTCGAAACAATCGACCAAAGCGTTTGAACAAACAAACAAACAGGCAAACAAAATGCCGAACAGTAGAGTTGTACCTAATACATACAACCATCTGATTGGAAATTATACAAATATGGGTGTAGCTCATTAATACAAAATAATCGCGGGACGCAGCTATCTATGTGACGAAAGTGAAGCGAATTCCCAAAAGTATTTCCCTTTATCTTACTTTTTTAAAAATCCTGACTTTGCTATCAGAATAAGCATTAATATCTGCATGTATTGGTATTTTAAAATTTTAAATCGAATTGACAATAACTAAACAGATTCCTGACCGCAGTAAAAGCGTTTCCCAATCTCAACGGATTTTTAAAACTCAAAATGCTAATTCAAACAGTTGTGTAACGCTGATTATGATGGCAAGGAAGTTATATGTTTTAAAGATTTGAAATGACCGCCATTTTGAAACTGCTGAACGAATTTGTCCAACAATATCTCATTTTCCAGTAGAAATGCACTAATAATACTGTAATTGTAGGGAAATCTTTTTGTTCGGATATACTTCAAATAGTAAAATGCAAATTGAAAAAGCACGATAAAAAATTTACTTACAAAAATAATATTTAAAATAAACTGAAGAAAACGTTTTGAGCAGGAAGGTTCCCCTTTGTCACATCAATAATTCAAAATTTTAAGGGCAAAACACATTGCAAGTAGAAACTATAGTGGGGGGGATCGCCTGGGGCTTACAACTTGGTTAATTATTAGAAAGCTACTCGTACATTGGGCTAAGTGTGGCCAACTTTGGGGCAGTAAGTAGGCGTACAAGACAAAGGTTCCGAAGAAAGTTACTGCGTTATATATCTTATGAATAAAACGGACAATATAATGCTTCGAAAGCATGTGCTAACTGCCTTGTTTCTTGTCCTTGTAAATTGGTATCGATCAATAAAATGAAAACAGGAGTATTTTACGCCTAAAATGCACAGTATTTGAATTGTTTTGCTTATAATGACTTATATATACATATCATATATAAAGTATAATAAAACTAGATCAGCTGACGCCCGAGTTGTCTGTACTGCACAGAATGAGCCATACACTCAGAGAACTTTAACACGGACTGTACTGTTTATAGCGTAAGGGGCTTATTACACTATCATAGAAATGTCAAGTTTCTTTGATCAAAGAACTTCGATGAAATAAATTTGACGGTTCATTGATGAAATAACCGTTTTATCAATGAATTAATGAATCTTTGACAAAGATTTTCATAATAGCCTACGTAGGTATAACCTCAAAATTTTGTCATTTCCTGTTTGTGTCACATTCCTTCCGTTCATTTCGTTGCATTACAATTTAAAACGATGGCGGAATTGTCACGGACTTTTGAAGCAGTAAAAACATTAATTCTACAATATGAAAAAGAAGTTTAGTGGAATGTCCACAATAACCTTTGCAAAAACCGACATTTAAAATACACTCATACCTAAAAATAGTCTATTTGAATCATGATCTCCTAATTGCAATTCTTTAATAAAAGTGGCATTTACACCATTATGGATCTTCCATCCTCTTCCTGTGGATCTTCCCCCTTTGGTCCATGGTCGGACCCAAACTAGTTTTCCTCTCTTTTTTTTAGTAGCGCCATAGCAAGATAAAAAGTAGACATCATTCGATTCATTATAGCTACTGCATTTGAGTGAACATAACCTCAAAATATATGCAGTTAACAGCCCAGCTGATCAAAAAAATTCGACGAATTTAATATGTTTTCTTTGATAAAATTTTGACAAATACTTGAACACGATATATGTTCAAAGTTTCACCAAATGTTTAACAAATTCTTGACAAATATCTTTGACAGTGTAATATGCGCCTAAGATTTATTTTACTCCTTTCGGAGAGTATTTGATAAACTTATGAAGGGTATGGCGGTCAGGGTTCAGTTCCGCATTTTAACTGGAACTTGAAAATTCTAAACAACCGACATTTTGAAAAAAATATACGAGCTGTGCAACGAGCGTGTCCGAATTACCAGTAGCTGTAAGAACAGTACACCTCGCAGTATATTCTCAATTAATTGCCTGACCGCCGCTGCTGGACAGCGCTCACAAACGTTTCAGGCAATTTAACCGGTTACAGTAGTGTTTACGAAACACGTTACTGAACCATCATTGTTGGAAATTTTTTGCTCTTTTTTCTACCTTTCTGACGTTCTGCCAGCATTATAGGAAATAACCAGATGCTACGAATCCGAGGCGCCATCTTGAAATGGAAGGAGTGAGCAAGAATTTTATACACACGTTGTTCGGATTTAATATAAGGTATTTGCTTAGCAAATTTCAAAACAATCGGTCAATGCGTTTGAACAAAACTGCGTACAAACAAAAAACCAAATGCCAAACTGTCGAGTTGAATCAAGGACATCAGTTATATTATTCAGTGTTAGTTTTAGGAAATTCCACCTGTCAGGGCGTTGGGTTAAAAAGTAAAGAATTAACTATAAAATAAAAATCAGTTATTTAATCAGGAGCTTAATCAGTCTCAACTAACTTAAAAATAATATTATTGAAAAATATAGTAATAGTCCACTTGTTGGGTAATTTACATGTTGAAACCCAAAATCAGCAAAACAACTTTAAAATAAAATTTAATTTTCTCGAATAAATTCAATATATCAACCCCTCCCCCCGGCGGTCATTACGAAAATATTCCTATTTACTGTAATGGCGGACTGTTTAGGAGGTCTCCTCTTTGTCTAACGGTGTTCAACCCATATCGTTTTTTTTTTTTTTTTCCAAATTGCAACCAATCTGTACCCGTCTCCTCGCCTTATATCGGCCCTCGAATCTTCCCTCTTCTTGTAAGGGTCCGTTACCGGAGAGGAACATTGCATACTAAAACTTCCTCAGATTGAGTTAGCCTGCAAAAACACATGCCAACACATGCTGATCTCTAAACTTCATCATGAAATTCCAAAGTTCTAGTTCAAAAGCACAGGATATTAACAATGAAAAGTATTCATTTTTCAGAATTTTAGTTTCATACGAAAGAATAGGCTATATCTAGAGACAGTGTTGTCTGTGTGTGTACTCGCGTGCACGCAAGACATGACGTTGAAAGATCTGAAATGTTTAATGTTGGTGGAGAGAAGAAGGTTGGGCAAAACTTCGAAACAGGATTTTAATTTTTTAATTTACATTGTTTATTTTTGTTAAATTAAATATGTAGCTAATAATTACATCTGACGCTATCTAGCGCATTTCATTTAAAGTGTTTTAATTTAGAAACAAAAATAGAACCATTGCAACGTATTATCTCATGCTCACAGATGTTTTATTAACTTTGGTTATTACTGGATTGTGTGTACTGAATTTTTAGGGTACTCAGCTAGTATAAAATAAATCTGAATATGTTCAGGGTTCATTTTCGTTGTTTTTATATTATTTGGCAATTTAAATTTCAGAGTTTTAACGGTTATTACGATTATGAAACCAGATTTTCATAAAAGTGTAAGTTTTGGTGTCGTTAGTTTTTGAAAATTCGCTTCCATCTCAGTTTGACAGCTACGTGCCTATGAAATTTAAAATAAAGTAAAACTATTTACGGTTCGTGAAAATGTTAGTATGCACGCATTATTTTGGTCCGTTAAACAAAAATTGAATTTGTTAGTCTTCACAGTGGTTGCACAGCAAAATCAGTTCAAACGTTTTACACGTTTTGGAGGACATTCCAAAACTAAAAAAAGTAAATTTTAGTGGCAGGATCGTTTTCCACTTTTTAATCAAATTTGAAATCCTAATTCATGCAGAATATAACACTGAAATCAGATTTAAAAGAATGTAAGAAACAAAAATTTTCGTTTCCTGTACGCTCTTATCACGTCAGGGAGAGAGCTGCGTGCCTCGAATATTAATATTTTCAAAGTGGGAGGATTAATATCGTATGGGTTTTGGATGGTTTTATTCAGGGAAAACACAACAAAAAACTTGCATAAAGCACTTCACACCTAGTTACTCCAATATCTTCTAATACAAAATACTTTTGGGAACGTTTACCGATATAATCCTGCACTGACTATTTGTTATACTAAATATGCAAAAATATGCGAAGTATAAAAAAGTATACCAAGTATAGGAAATTATATAAAGGTATGTTTTACGAACCTAACTTGCCGCAAATAAAGTGAAACTGGAAAACGGGGTTTTACACTCCCAGACATTAAGTATTGATAAGGTTTCAGCAGGAAAGACAAAGTAAGGCGTCGCAAGTACCCGTGAAGGTTTACACTAAGTCGTTTCGGGTGACGAAAGCACGATGAGAAATGTGAGAATGTACATGTGTTGTACAAGAAACTTTAAAGTGCATCTAAGAATCAATACTGGGTTATTAGTGAATTTCATTTGCGGCACCCGAACTAATGAGCCCGAATCTAACCTATAAATCTCTTTTAAAAGGGGTCGTTAATATATACATACATACATATATATATATATATATATATATATATATATATATATATATATATATGTGTGTGTGTGTGTGTGTGTGTGTGTGTGTGTGTGTGTGTGTGTGTTTTAACAAGCTTATATTCGCAATTTTGGTCCGATTTGATTCAAAATTGGCACAAAATCGAATTTTGTAATAGTATCAACGGATTCGTTAACCAGTAAATTGGTTCAAACAGTTTCAAAATGGCAGCGATTGAATCCTTAAAAATGTCTAACTTTTTGTCTTAAATGTTTTAGGAAATATAATTTCACTATCGTAATCAGCGTTAAAAACTGAAAAATAAGCATTTTGAAATTTAAGCCTAATTTTTTTTAAAGAGCGTTTAAAGTTTATTTTAAAAAAATATATTTTTAAAGCCTAAAAGGCTTAAAATTGAAATAATGCAGATTTTAATAACTATTGTGATGTAATCAGAATTTCAAATAAGGGTAACATTTGTAAAAAATAATTTCGGAAATTCGCAATCAAGTCAACGAGACAGCTGCGTGACGTGATTATATTATATTAGTGTTAGTTTAAGCATTTCAAAAACAAAATCTATATTGAGAAAAATTTGTACAGGTGACCTGTTTTTTTTTGTCAAAAACAATTTAAAAAAATTGTAGAATTTTGATTTATGTTGTGAATTTTAATATAAAAGCAAAATTACGTAAGATATTTAATAAATAGCTTTTTCTTGTTAAGATAGCTTAAAAATAGTATTTTAATACTATTTTTATAACACACTATTTTTTGAATGAAGGAAAGCTGATAGGTTTAATGCAAACTTAATGTAACTGTCAATCGTGAGAACTAACTTTTGTGTCATCGTGAATCCGTTTTTATGGATATGTCCAATTCAGAATCGAGAAAATACAATGAATAAAATAAACCCAACGTCGATCAGTGTTTGTTTTTCATTTACTGGGTAATATTACTGTATTTGTTAACTTTGTCTTTAACAAATGAATCTTTATATATGACCTATATTTGGATTTATTAACGAAAGGATTACAATTTATTAGGCCGATATAGCTATATTTGAAACGGAATCGAATCGAATCAAGAATAACGCAAGAAAACAGAAAGAATTTATGAAACTGCCCATTGTTGAAACACCTGGTTATTACAGAGATGCCAGTCAGTGAGTTACAATAATTTGTATTACAAAATAAAGCAACTTGACCATAGATAGACTACTTAGTTTGAATATTGAAAGGCGAGAATGGAAGAAATACTAAATAAAATAATAGTAGACTATAATATGAATTTGAAAATGTTAAAATGAATAAAATAAGTGAAACATTATAATTTATAGATTTTAGTAATAAAAAGAGAAACTATAATTGTAGACAAGTGGTGCACTTAGCACTATGAATATAAAAACGTAAAAACTAGAAAAAAGAAAGAAGAAAACTAAAAATATATGCTCACGTCAAAACCGAAGCGAGACTATATTTTTTACGCCCAGTGCTGCAAATGTTTTCGTTCAGTGAAATCGAATTGCAACACAATTGAATAGTTAGGTTTTTAAAGTAATTTAATTTAATTTTTTAACCATTTAATTTTTTCTGTAGTTCTTCAAATTCAGTTTTTTTAGGATCTATTGTCTACGATTTGTTTGAGCACTTATAGAATAGTCTGAAAATATTTTGAGAAAATCAAGGGTAATTTGAACAAAAGAATTAAAGAATTTGTATTTAAAACAAATAAGAAAACACTTACAGAAATAGGTTATTTGTAAACCGAGATATACATTCATCAAGATCGGTTCATTAGTTTAGCCTACAGCAATTTGTACAAACGCAGACAGGCAAGGATAGATCAAAGTAAACACCATTTCCTTAAACCATAAAATAAAGTTTTATCAGAATATCAATCCACGAAATCAAAATCTGTGCCCAATTCGTGATCCCGGGTCTGGGTGTTACCGTAATGGCCACTCTGATCGGTTATTTTCCATTAAATATTCACTCAAAAAGTGTCTCATTAAAGCGCCAACCGTTATACGCAAGTGGGAAATAATAACAAAACAAATTGAAACCATTAAATCTAATGACACACTCGAGTTTGAATATTGTTCGATATTGTGAAGATATTTCAGGGTAAATCACTTGACATAATTCTCGAGTAGTCCTAATGGCGCCGTTGTGTTCCGTTTTTAATATTCTGAAATGTTTTTAAGATGGTTTGACATTGGGATAGCCGCGGGGAAAATACAGGTCATTACAAGCCATACAGCACTTAAAGGCAGATTGGTTGAACAGATTAAAGGAAAAAAGAGAGAGCCGTTTATACTTGTGATTTTAGCGAATTTCCATTTGTACTATTGGAGCGGCCATCATGGTAAGACTCAGACCTGAAGCCATGAAATGGACGTCGATTGTAACCTCTATATTTCGTTTTGAGCCGAGGTAGTTAAAATTATTTAACCCTATATATTATTGATAAAAGTAATACCGTATAAAGTATTGTCTCGTTTAACCATCATTCTCGGGACCGTTGGGGTGACGGATAACAGAATAAACAGATAACATAAATAGACCCCCCGCACTTTGAGTCATTGACAGAAATAACATACTGTAGGAGAGAATCTAGTACAACTCTTAAATTTCCGATTTCACTCTAATTATATATTATACTTATTTTACATAAACAGATCTTTAATTATCCGTTCTTAACCTTTTGACGAGTATTCACGTAAAACATTTGAGAGCCCTGCGCGCGCCACTTAGAGTACTCACGTTATAAGTGATCGACTTATACGCTGAATGGTATTATCGAAAATAGTGTGCAAGTGTTTATCTTTCAGTAGAAACTTTCATGAACTCTTTCGGAAATTGTTTACATTATTTGAAGTGTTTCTATTTCATTCCATTAGAAGGTAT
Organism: Callitettix versicolor; assembly: GCA_022606455.1. NCBI lineage: Eukaryota > Metazoa > Arthropoda > Insecta > Hemiptera > Cercopidae > Callitettix > Callitettix versicolor. Next base: position 37,168,681 of record CM040185.1, on the reverse strand, counting down.
ACTTTTCGCTTATCAGTGTTTGCTTAGGATAGCATGTAGTGTCAGCTGTTGTCGCCTATGCTATAAGTAAGTTGTGTCCAGTTATTGTGTTTTGTTTTCTCTAGGTAGTCACTTTTATTATTTATTACACACCATTTATAATGGAAAACCGTTAAAAAATATCAGATAACAAAATTAAACGGACGGTTAAAAGGGTGGCAGTTAATCGAAACTTTACTGATACATGTTTGCTCTCTGACATACACAGTCTCAACCAATATTCATTCGATCTAACCAAACTTCAACACACATATTGATCTGTTAGTGTACTTAAATAAAAACCACAAGACGATACATTTTTAACTCTTAAAACAATTTCAAATAAAACTTAAAATAATTTCAAAATTTAGTCAAACTGTGTACAATTTATTTATAAAGAAGCCACATATATTTTTGTTGTTTTTATTTTAAGGCGAAAAGCACATTGAGACTATTATCGTCTCCCTAAATGTAAGTGTGAGTGTAAAGTGTTAACCGTACACTTTAGTTGTAACTGTAGTGTTGTAAGTGTAAGCGTGTTTTAGATTCGGGTAATGTGAGGGACGTCTAAATCCTGTCAATAGGTGCTAGTCTGCACCCCTTACAGGGAGAATCCACTTATAATTTATGTGATATCCCCCTACCATGTTTTATAATTATTTCCAACTATTACTGTCTGTTTTACATAACCTCATTCAAGCAGAGATAAAAATAAAAGGAAATCTTGTTAAGGTAAAATTATCAGTAATGAACAAAATTTCAGTTAAATATTTATTTAAAACAAGAAAAATTAGACATTCAAAATAAAATGTATTGCGCAAGTAAATAAGTAGACATTTGCATTTACAACCTTAAAGAATAGTTTCGTTTAATTTTAATTTTAAACGGTTTCCTGATAGTTCGTAAATATTTTCCAGATATTTTAATTAAGATTGTAACATTAAAACTTCTAAGGAAATTATATCTTTGTATATATCATTTTATATCATTTTGAAAAATAATACAGAAAGTACTCTTATCTGTTTTGGGTTTAAAGTTGATATTTTAACCTACAGTGCTTTTTCTCTATTTCTAAGGTAATAACTGTCATAAAAACTTTATATTTTCTTACTTCCAGTATATTTTGTATTTGTCAGGAAAAAATGGTACACAACACTGTAGGATTTAAACAGAAATTATATTTTTAATTGAATTCCAAACATATCCTTGTATAAAACTGCCAGCGTTTACGCTTCCAGAGACAGAGAAGGAGGGTTAAACTGACAACGCCAATTATTGCGTTACAAGCACTGCAAAAAATGCAAGTAGTGTTTTAAAAATTGATTTCCATAAACCCAAGTTCTACCTAAATCAATTTTAATTTCACGTTGGATATAAAATGATTAATTTAATTTTAATCCGTCGCACAATTTACAGTACACTTAAATTAAAACAAAGCTGGCGCGCACGTATCGAGTAAATAAGTGTTTAAACGGAGTTGATAAAAGCAATAAAGAGAATGTTTGACGAGGGTAGTGGGGGGGGGTGTAAATCTGCCTTTATTGGCAGGAAGGCTCACGCTGTGCGCGCGTGATCGGCAACTTAAACAGATACACCCTTGTCCCGCGATGATGAATACATAATTTGATCAGCTACAAGAAGCTATCAGTGTTTATCTTATATACGTCAATTTGTAAACAATAAAACCGGTAATAGATAAGATGACGAGAGGGGAGTATATAAGAAGTAAAAACCAGAATGTTTGGTTAATGATTTAGTAAAACATCTTGGAGTCGTGTTTATAAAATTGTAGGATAATCTAGCTGCAAGAAAGCATGATTCTTTTACGAAATTGTTTTTTTTTTACAAAATTCCTCTTGGTTAGATGCTAAAAATCAGTATTTAGTGTTTAGTTTAAAAAATATTACAGATGAGATTTACTTTTATCGTTGGACGGGTTATCGTCGGATGGGGATGTCATGTCCGTAAATGTTTCAAATGTATTTCAAAAGATCTGTAGTAAATAAACGATGCTAAAATATTGAACAAACTTCCTGGCATTCAATTATTACTTCAAAAATCCAGTTTGATGGCTACGGATTTTTTCAAAATCTGTTTATGAGATAATGGTCATACAGACCATATATATGGAAAATAATAATACAAATAATACAACCTAAAGTATTAGCATCTAGAAGATCAAAGAACAGAAGAACTCGTAGTATATTCTTCATCGATTCCCTGGCCACCGTTCTACTACAGCGCCAGTAACATTTCCCGCCAATTTAACCGGTAATAAAAATATTACAGGACCAACTTAATTGGAAATGTTCTTTCTCCAAAAAGCGGTCAAAATTATGATTGGTCTCTTCGTTTAGTCAGTACTACAGGAAAAACTAAATCAGAGGCCGCCATCTTAAAACGAAGGTAAATTAAAACAAATGTTACAAGAGTACTTTATTGCTAAATTTCAAAACAATCGGTCAATTCGTTTGACTAAAACGGCGTAACAAACAAAAGCACAAAAAACCTCTCTTCGCTTGGTCAATTAAGGTTTCAGTATAATTCGAAAAATATCCAACGGCAATGGGTACCTGAATGTCCTTAAGTAGTCACATTTGACAAATATAATTTTCAAAATCTTGTTTTGAAAATTAAAAACAGAGTCCCGAGGTACTTGCATGTAATCGACTTGATGAATAATTAAAAGTACTTATTAGTTCTGCCTCTCTAGGTACGCGCATACATAGAGGCGAACGGCTTTTGGTATTCAAGCGAACTGAAAACGTAAGATCTGTCGAAATCCCGTGTAATTAGACAATATTTACTTTAAAAAAGTCTAATTAGAAATATTAAACTCCAAGACCTTCTTTTGTCCGTGAAAGCTAAACATTTTATATATCCGCGTGCCACAGATTTGGCTGTACGCAAGCGTAAGCGCACGCACACACACACACACACACACACACACACACACACACACACACACACACACACACACACACACATCCTGTTGTTATTAATAAAACAAACCTTTGAATATTTTGGTATTGAAAATGTTGGTTAAATTTCAGACCATTCCTAACGCTTTCCTTATCATTTATTTTTAAGTTTAGAATAGTTTCGTTTAAGCCTCTACACGATATTTAAACAAAATTTAATCAACATTATTTTTTATTTCTCGGATAGCATTCTTAACAACTAATTTTCTATATTTTTGTATTTCGATTAACGAAATTCTGATAAAAATTGAATGTTTATATTATTCATAAAATTTGTGTTTGAATGTGAATTCGAAAGCGTTAAGTTTATGAAACAACTGATCCGTGCTGTTTTTTTTATGGAAAAGTTTAATCGTAAAATCCTTAATTACTTAAAAATTCACGTTTTACAAGGATCATTTAAAAAAGCTTCAAATCTACCATCCTTTTTGAAATCAATTATAAAACTATTTATGAAACTAAAACTTCGTTTTACGAATAACATGAAAAAGCGACATGCTTGCCGTCTATTGTTAAAGTCTACCGGTGAGTTATTATTTTTCGTTCATTCGTGACACAGTGCTGTCTTCTACTTAATAAACTAAAACACGTGGGTTCAAGACCAGCTCCTGAACTTAATTTTTACATTTAATATATTTTTTAATAGCTATAGAAATAATTTGAATAATAAATGTTTAAAATATGATTAACGCCATTATACCATACACGTGATCCATTTAGTACAAAATTGTTTAAAACTTTATAGTTATAAAACTGAACAATATCTTGCTCACTGTATATAAGTAGGTAGGACCTATATTACTGACTATTTAAATTATAATGAACGCCGTTATGATACATGCCTAACCCAGTTATGTACATATTAAAAGTTGGATAAATTGTATGATTTTATTTGTATATATCATAGTTGTGTCAGACTTCTTTAAGATCAGTTGTGTGTAGTTTCAATTTAAAAATAAGATCAGCAATTTAATTAGACCAACACAAACCAACAATGAATACTGATTACTACCAATTAAGTTATTTCTTCTCAAACAACCAGGTTGTATAGCGCCCTATTTTAACTTTACTCTCTATTTGTTTGTTTGTTTGGGAGGGCAATTCTTAAACAATATTTTAATTAAATGATCATTTATTTACTACATCCCTGAAATTTTGTATTATGCGTATAAGCGATGATAAATGTTTTTCCCAATTGTAATTTTTTATAATTATCAATAATTTACAATAAAAACGTTGTGCACCCAAGACTGGTTTCGAATAATTGGATTTAAAGTCCAACTGCTCAACCATTTGGACGCAAAAGATTTTCTCTCGTGCATATTTAACATAGCCATTAATTAACTCAATTGAAATTATTTTCGGTATTTATATTATATTTGAGTATTTTTCAATTTCACGAATAATTAAGACATTTTATCAGTTTAAAATTACATATATATTAAAATTTGAGTTTATAGTTGGAAAAGCCACATTATATATATATATATATATATATATAGAGAGAGAGAGAGAGAGAGAGAGAGAGATTATTCTAGAGGAAGGGGTTTTGTTCAACCCCAGTCACTGCGATCAACTGACCTATTGTGCAATATATATATATATATATATATATATATATATATATATATATATATATATATATATATATATATATATATATATATATATATATATATATATATATATATATATATATATATATATATATATATATATATGTGTGTGTGTGTGTGTGTGTGTGTGTGTGTGTGTGTGTGTTTTAATAATTATAGCTAGAAAGTATACTAAAAATCATAAAAATCATTCCATACCTCTCGATATCTCATAAATTCCTCAGTACCTCATTCGTACCTCTCAATTTCCTCCAAAAACTGGATTCCGATTTCGTAATTGTTCTCAAATCCTTTTTTGTTCTTAAATCTGATTCCAATTTGAAAATATTGTTAAACCCTAATTTCGAACGTAAAGCTAAATCTAAAGGGCTTATAAATTAAGTATCTAGAGGATTGTCAGCAAAGAATGATTGCAAAAGGAGCCTGAAGATTAGAGTCTCGGGAGTAGGTTGGGGGTAGCTACCCTTGTAGCGGTGATTGCGAGGCTAATGCTATTAGGGGGGACAATCTACAGCCCTCTCCCCCGGCAGCGAGGCTAGAAGTACCCTGGATTTGCGAAGGTAAAATATTAAACGTATGGAAATTACTTTTCTTCCTTTCGTTATTATTTTACATTTTTATTCGTGTACGATTTGTTATGGGATCCTATTGGAAATACGATTCCTTGCCCCAACTTGTTGAACTTCGAAATATGCACAGTGCACGTCGATTGTTCCCTCTCCACTAACGAATGTCCGAAATGTTCGTTTTAAATGGAGTTTGTATACATATTCGTGTGTTAAGACACTGTAGATCTTGGATTTCTCTTACCAGCGTTCTTTGCAAGCTGGTAGAAAAAATGGTAAATCGTCGCCTTGTATGGTATTTGGAAACCAACAATTTACTTTGCAAAGACCAGTGCGGCTTTAGGCAAGGACGATGTTCTGTGGATCAATTAGTGTCTTTAGAAGCTGCAATACAAAATGCGTTTCTCTTGCGTCAAACACTAGTAGCTGTTTTTTTCGACCTAGAGAAGGCATACGACATGGCTTGGAGAAGGGGAATTTTGAACACTTTAAAATCATGGGGTATACAAGGCAGGATTCTGTATTTTATCCAAAACTTCCTTAGTAATAGGTATTTTAGGGTGCGCCTTGGTAATACGCTATCAGATCGCTTATACTTAGAGAATGGTGTTCCACAGGGGAGTGTACTTAGTGTTACTCTGTTTGCTATTGCAATCAATAGCATAACGTCTAATGTGCGGTCCCCTGTCAGATGTTCTCTCTTTGTAGACGATTTTGCTATTTACGTAAGCACCAGAAACATGGCAACAGCTGAAAGAACCCTTCAGCTGGTAATAAATAGGTTGCAGACCTGGACGAGAACTACTGGCTTTAAATTCTCTGCTGCTAAAACTCAGTGTATAGCTTTCAGTCGCCGCCGACAGATCCAGGCTCCGTCGTTATATCTTGATGGTATACAGCTTCGGACTTCTCCATCCGTTCGATTCTTGGGTCTAACACTCGACGAAAGGCTCTCGTGGAGCCCTCACGTGCGTGATTTAAAATTAAGATGTAATAAAATCCTCGATATGTTGAGGGTTCTTAGTGGATCTCGATGGGGCGCTGATAGGACTTGTATGCTCATGTTTTACCGTGCCGTAATTCGTTCACGAATTGATTATGGCAGCATTGTGTATTCATCTGCTAGACCATCGATTTTAAAGAAACTAGATCCCGTCCATAACTCAGCAATCCGCCTTGTTTCTGGTGCTTTCCGTTCAAGTCCCGTCGTGAGTATTCTCGCCGATGCTGGGGAACCTTCACTCTCTCGACGGAGACAGAAACTACAGTTAACTTATTTAAGCAATTTATCATCTAAACCATGGCACCCTGCTTTTAATACCGTTTTCAAAAATCAATTGGTGCGACAGTATGAAACTCGACCGAATGCTACTGCTCCTCTTGGTATTAGAACTTCCCGTATTTTTGATGACTTACGTATTGAACTACCCCCAATGTTTGAAAGGTCCTTTTGTCTTGTCCCTCCGTGGAAAATCAATATGCCGTCCTTTGATTTCTCCTTGTGTGCATATCAGAAAGACAACACTCCTAACATTGTGTATCAATGTGAGTTTTTTCGACTGACTAGTTCATATCCATCTGCTAAATTTATTTTCACAGATGGCTCTAAGATGAATAACAATGTTGGGTGTGCATTTTACTCACTAGACGAAACGTATAAGTATGGATTACCCTCAACTTGTAGTGTTTTTACAGCCGAACTCTTTGCCATCTTAAAGGCTCTAAACACTATTGAATTCGATAGTTTGCATTACGTAGTTTGTTCTGATTCAAAAAGTGCCCTCCAGGCAATCCGGGATATGTATTCGGTAAACCCTCTGGTTCAAGATATTCTGTGCTCTGTCCATAGACTTGAACTACGAGGTGCAAGAGTATCATTTATCTGGATTCCTGGTCACTGTGGAATATTTGGAAACACTGTAGCGGATAATGCTGCAAAGGAAGCAACTTTTCTGCCGCCATGCACTGCACGTGTAATAGTGTCTGACTTTCTTTGTCACATAAAACATTTAATTCTTCTACAGTGGGAAAATGAATGGGCAGCTACAAGCAGTAACAAATTGAGGGTAATTAGAAATACTGTTCGTCCTTGGGGGTCGTCAATACGTGCAAGTCGTAGAGAAGAGGTGGTGATCACCCGCCTTCGCATCGGTCACTCCATGTTAACGCATGGATTTCTGATGGAACGCGGGGACCCACCTAAATGCGAGTTCTGTAGGGAAACCATCACAATAAGACATATATTGCTCGATTGTGATGGTTTCCAAAATGTGCGTTTTATGTGTGGTCTGAGCAACTGTTTGCAGACGATGTTGGGAGATAGTGCCTCGGCCGTTGACCGGGTTCTAGACTTCCTTCATCGTCTGAATGTTTTAAATAAAATTTAATTTATTGTATTTGTAATTTCTTGTGTTATTTTATTTATTTATTTTATTTAAAAACTTTATTTCTGTTATGTTTTGCGTACTTTTACGAATTGTTATTAAATTGTATTCATTATTTATTGTTATTTAGTTCTTAAGTGTAATATATCTATAATTGTTATCTAAATTTTTAATTTATTTTTACTGTTATAGTTTGTTGTTGTTGTTTTGTTGTTGTTTTTTTCTTAAGTACAATTTCGTTTAATTTTCTTTGTATATACTTTCATTCTTCGTGACGGCGATGATAACCTGAACGGTTTTTCGCCGAAAAAAAAAAATGTAGATCTTGGAAATGAATAATGTAAAAATTGAGACGAACAAAAATTTCCTAAATGTTAACATAGCCGTTGAGGTACATAATTGTTATTGTTCAAAGATTTGATTCAAAAGATTTGATTTAAAAAAATAATAATTAACAACCTTATAAAAAATGGCAGCCATACACTTTTTTTAAAGTACAGACAATGCCTGTAATTATGTTTGTACAATTTCAGTTTGAAATAAAAAAAAATAATCTTTGTAAATTACTTATTATTAATAGAAATACGTTTCTTTTGAAATTTCGACTTAACCCCTATGCTTAAGATAAAACATAACTCTCATAACCCTTGAAGCTGCCTGTAAGAGTGACTCAATTTAAAATGTCTTAATCACGGAAGTACAAAATTATATTTTTAAGAAAAATATTTACACAAGAAACGTTACTTCTGGCATTCTTTTCCGAAATTTCAGCAAAAAATATTTATTTGCAGTTTGGACTGTACCGACACATGAGTTGCACGGTAATGATGTTTGGACAAACTAAATTTGATCGTTTTCCGTTTTAATAAAATCTTGTAATTGTGTAATGTTGTGACATACGTTAACTTTGTGACGACCTCGCCATAGAGCTTTGACCAACTGTTCGGCCTGAAAATGAAACTGTAACAGTTCGAAACCGTGGTAGGCTATGCAAGGTGAGTTAAAGACCACTAGATAGTAAAACATTGGTCTCACGCCTAATTATTTAAACATGTGGTGCAGCGGCAGTGTGCAATAATGTATTAGACATCTTTGCAATTTTCAAACGTTTGATCTAAAGAAGTGGAAAAATTATGCAAAAACTTTTGCAAACACATACACTTTACCCTCAACCCTCTGATACCATTTTATATATGTTTATAGTAAATTCCTTTTCTTTATAATTATCTACAATTTTGTAGATTATCATTTCTATGAAAATATATATACAAGGACAATGAAGTATATATACTATGAAAAAAATATACAAGGACAAAAAGTACCTCTCAAATGAGAATTTTTTATCAAACGTCCATACTTTAGGTTATACCAGTAAAGACGAGTGATCGACGTTAACGGTTAAATCCTACGACAGTTCTACAAACTCGAACCTACGACCATTAATCTGCACAGCAGACTGACCGATGTCCTAGCACCTCGACCACTAAGAATGTGTGAGAAAAGTAAATACTTGAATACATTTATTTTAAAGTTTTTCAGTTGCCCTTAAAAACACACATGAGTGTTTTGGTGTGACGTAATTTGTTTTATTTGTTACGATTAATTCCTCTATGTTAAGGGGTTTTATCTCCCCGCAGCAAAAATCCTTTTGAGCAAATATACCGCTTGGATGCTAGTTCAGTAGACTGATGCACTCAATGAGTTTTCGCAGTCCACTGACTAGAGCATTCTGCTAGAGGTCCTCAGGGTCCTGGAAGGCCTCCTGCTAGAAAGAGCCAAGAGCCAAGTGGCCTGCAGTTTCATCTTCCTCCTGCGTACAAAATACACAGTTTCTTCGTGGTAACTTTTTATCCAGTTCATGTGCACCCTCAGAACACAGTGTCCTGCAATGAGTTCCATGGTTTTCCTGAATTAACCCATAACTTAAACTGGGTAATAATAATTTTACACACGTTCCAAAAAGGTTAGTAGGTTCTATGTTTTTTATTCCATATCTTTTATAAGTTATAAATAAGGGGAATCTTACACTTCCTTAAGAATTTTTTTATGGCAGCAATTTTAGATGACATTATGTACGATCTTTATTTTTTTAAACCTTAGGCTACAATACGCAAATCAAGTTTTAAAAATTAATTTACTTTTGAAAGTTTTTGTTTCAAAGTCATTATCCTGTTTATCTAATGACACTCTTCAAGTTAAGATTTCTTATTTTAAAAACTTTATAACATAAAAGAAAGTCCAATAGTTTTGGAACACTCTGTATAATGAGAAAGTTATAGTCTCTCTAGCGCATACTAACTATATGCTCCATCTTTCCTTCTCCGTTCTATGTACAGTTCTGCACAAACTCATGTATAAATATTTATCGGCATGCACTTCCATAAAATCCACTCCTTCAAGTCTCCAACGTTACGAAATAAATAAACTAACAAAATTTGCACCAAAACACGGTTTGTATTTATCTTGTATACTGGATGTGTTACGTCTTTTGAAGTGTATCGTACAAAAAGTGAAGTATAATGTTTGATGAGATTCTATAACAGTGTGACCAACGATACCGTATTTTCGTTATTTTTACAATAAAAAAATAAAATTACCTACATGAAATGTTCTTAATGTTATTTCGATTTGCAATTTTCATATTTTAAGATAACACACGTGATAATAACAATCCTTATTTAATATTTTCTAATAATTTTCTTCACTATACGTATTTAAATAAGAAGCCGGATCAGGGAAGTATAAACGTATGTTTCAACTTTAGTGTCGCATACAAACGTGGCGCTAACTTCGATTTTTCTTTTAGGTTAATTAATAAGTCCTTCATGAATATTAGCTGATGGTCGTTAAAAGGGGAAAAATAACAAATCAGTGACGAAATAATCCTGGAAAAACAAATCTAACGTCTCCAACAAGCATAAATTTAAGCCGGAACTGTGAATCTAGCTTTAATGCTGATTGTAACAATTACAATATTATACATTTTATTTAGAATGAAAAAACATCTCTAATCTTTGTATAAAGTTAAACCCCGTCATTTATCGTGAATAATTATTATAATAATCCATTTACTCATAAATACCTCCCCAGTATTATCGGGTGATAAATACGACGAAATTTTAATTACCCGCGGCAATAAAATTAATTGTTTTTATTGATTTCGCCCGCTGATAATTGGCAGAGATAGTGATACTTGCTACAGGCGTGCGCATTGATCACCGTATAATCCCTTACAAAAGCAATCATTGTTGAGGATTTAATCCCGAATCCCTCTAAATGGTAATTAGGATTACGTAGCTATACATAATTAGAATTGATATTCAGTTATTGTTTTAAAAATTACTGGATTATGTCTGCCCGGCGTTGTGAGTAAATGGCGACAAACAAATATTATTGTTAGTGGTTTTCAGAGTTTAGTGTTCGTACACGTGAGAAACGGTGTTTAAAGTTGTACGTGTTCCCACTGATTTACAAAATGTGTGTTTACAGTTCTCGCTGAAAAACAGACTGTTTCCTTATTAACGCCCGTATGTGCCAGTTATACTTATGAGGACATGGAATCGCTGTTACCGGAAAAGGTAAAGTTTACGACAGTAACTGCTTCTCGACCTTACGATCTTCAGTGTTTCACTCCTTAAAGTGCAGTGAAACTAGACCATTTGTGATCGCGAAACATTGATATGTAAATTATGATTCAGCTAAACATAAACAATGTTACTCATCGACGCGCAATCTAACGAAAGTAAGACAGTAAATATTTGCATCTAGACAGACAGACGAATGTCCTCTTCCTTCTCTCTCTTAAACAGCGACACAACCAGTCTCCAAGCGATATGTGGTTTGCTTATGCTGTAAACAGATCCGTATTCATGTCTCCTGGTTGCACAAAAACTTCTTTCTACTTCGATGTTGGTAGTCTGATTTAATAAAAATTAATGCAGCAACTAATAGAAAGATGTTGACGAAATTTGTCAAGTCTGGCTACCTCAGTATCGTTATGGGGTTTTGAAGCATTTTTTCAGGTCAGAAACTCGGATTCACTCAAAATCGATTCTAAAGATTTTAATAAAAGTTTGATTAAATGCAGTGTTAAGCCTAAAAAGCAATATAAAAATCGCTATAGCACTTCGAAAAATCCAAGAAAAAGTACCCAAAAAATTGAAAAATCGATTTTTTTTAAATCAGAGGATTTAAAAACTTATACAAAACTTCATAACTCAAGCAAGTGGAAATAATATATATATATATAAAACGATTAGGTTATATTTCGGGTTTCGTTTTTATTCATGATACGTAATGAAATTTGATATACTTAACATATGACATGGCTAAATTTTAAACAGAATCTGATGAAATGATTTATTAAAAAACTAGGCAATTTGTTTTGTCAAAACTTTTAAAAATTTCGTGAAAATAATTTAAAGTAAGAAAGGTTTTATTTATGTTTTTGCACAATTTTTTCTACTTAGGTGTTTAAAAAAAAACAATTAATAGAATTTGAAACAATTTTCGTAGAGGCTGAGCGAAACTACGGCAATGACTTTATGAAACATTATAAATTCGTTTTCTGCCGCCCTTTCATACAAACAAGATACTTTTGTTGTGAGATAGCAATCTGTTCCAATAGTTTGGATCAATAAAAAATATCTGCAACAGTTAAAAAGGCTGAGTCATAGTAATAAGGTTGCCCGCCTCTGGGTACAGGACACGTTGGGATAGAGGCGAATAAGAAAGCAGATGAACTGGCAAGCCTTCCTTGGCATCCACTCGACTTAATGACCAGAACTATTTGCAGACTTGAAGACAGCTACTTCAAGATGAAGCTTAAAACGGAAAAATAGACTAGAAGATCTCAAACTCTCGAAAGATAAACGAATTTTAAGACAGGCCAAACGAGCTCCTTGGGAACTTTGGCAGGAGCAGAGCGATGATCTGTATCTGCTTCAGCAAAAATAAGGCAAGACTGCTAAAGAGTTTCCTTACGGGGCATGGGCACTCTTAAAGACATTTTCGGAATCTTAGCTTACTAGAAGATCCAACTTTCAGATACTGCGGTAGGGAAAAGAAAACTTCTTATCACCTACTGGCAGATTATTAGGTGATAGTTTCGAAGAGTCAGTATTTTGGGAAGATACCAAATATAAGTGAGGAATCTACCTACCTTAATTTTTTTCAAATTCTGGACTTTATTAAAAGGCTAGAACTGAAAAATACACTGTAGTTGAGAGTCTCAGGATTATAGGAAGGCAAAATAGATCTGCTAAGACCGCATATGTTTGTAAAACCATCCGTCATATTAACTCATTCATTCATTTACAGTTTTATCCATAATATTACTTCTCCATTTTTCTTCTCCTATTCTTCGTTTTGTTTATTATTTTCTCTTCTTTCAGAGCTAGGTGGTCGATGTGGCTAAATCACTGGTCAGTGCGCAACGACTATGAACTGCCCAACTCAAGGTTGTCGGTTAAGTACTTAGTTACTGCCGTTCCTTTACCCCTTGCCGTTAACCCTTTCGTCCTCATTACTCCATCAAGTGTAATGTATTGGCGTTAAGGGGGGAAAAATCTCATTTTCGTTTTTTTTATTGTATTATCAAATATTTATTTTTTGTATCCGCAACGAATCAAGCATAACCAGTGGAGCCAACCAGTGGAACGGTGGCATTGAAATAAATATGTTGTGGGGAAAACAGCTGATCCCATCCGTCATATGTTTTGTCAGCTGCGGTAATTGCCGCACTGTAAGGATCGTTAATCAGATGCCTGCTGACGTAGGGCCCGATGGGACGTCTATTTGTGGCGCATCGTAAGAATGACTGTTTTACGCATATTCAACAATGAAACAGTGCATATTTAAACATACTTACGCTCGAGAATATTGAGCACCTAAAACTTCCTTACGCTCGAGAATATTGAACACCTAAAACATCCTTACGCTCGAGAATATTGAGCACCTAAGACATCCTAATGCTCGAGAATATTGAGCACCTAAAACATCCTTACGCTAGAGAATATTGAGCACCTAAATCTTTCTTACGCTCGAGAATATTGAACACCTAAAACATCCTAACGCTCGAGAATATTGAGCACCTAAGACATCCTTATACTTGAGAATATTAAACACTTAAAACATCCTTACGATCGAGAACATTGAGCACCTAAAAATCCTATGCTCGAGAAGATTGAACATCCGAATCTGCGCAGCTATTTTAATTTTAAAACGGAAAACCCTTTTTGGGGATAGACCTAATGACTTTATGTAGGAGAGCATAATCATGAAATAAATATAGATTTTCTTAATTGGCTTAACTATGATTAAATCAAAGTTTCATAAAGTTGAACCCTGGACGACGCCTTTAATGTATACACAGATCGATCCAGTAGAAGCGTACATTTAACATTAAACATTTAACGTTACAAATATTGCCTGATTGGCAGGCTATATAAACAGGCAACAATTGCTTACTGCTGGAATTCACAAGATCAATAGCAATTTTCATATAAGTTTATAAGCTTCTCTTTAAATTCATTGCAAAGAAACAAACTCATTTTTCTCTTTTAACAATGCATTAATAATTATTTTTTCAATTATAACAGAGATTAGATTTCACCCGCGACCGTACTTTCTAGTAGAGTATAAGATAACAACCACAGCAAGGGCGCTCGTTTATCCCGCACTATCTTTCCCATTGCTACCGAACTCTTGCACTACCGGCCCAGCATTGACATTCTTACGCATGTAACGCGGATAAATCAACACGAAATATCCTCCCTCCGCGTGGGAAATATACGTTTAATAAAGACGTAAAAATGCTGCTCACGCGCAGAAACAACGAGAAAATTGATATAAATAATTCGCCCGACGGACGGAAACGGAGATATTGCTTTATTGCCGAATTGACCCAGTGAGCAGACGAGGAATTAATTTGCAGACGTCGCTTCAAATATTCAACTTATTAAATTCACACTTTACTTGAACTAAAATTACCTTCTACTTCCGTTTTGCGAAAATCATATTGCCTTGTTTATGCAGTTGAAATATTTCACTTGTAAATAAAAAATTCGTAAGTATCAGGGAAATATCTGTATAAATAGTGCAAAAATATAATTTATAATGAACTTTCTTTTATTAAACTTAATTTAATATTTATATATTTAATTAAAAGACTGTACAAATTGAATCTTTAAATTGCAATAGACCAATAAACAATTTCCCTTACAAAATTATTAGGTAATTATTACTCATAAATCCTTTAAAACTTTTAATGTAGCCTAAATGTAGCAATCATTCTGACAATTGCTTTCTGTTGAAGTTGAAAACATCCACTGTTCTTTAAACTTAAAATCTTCATCTGGACCTTTAGAAACTCAATCTTCACTGTTGAAGAGAGAATTCATTAGCCCATTAGTGACATCTCACTCTCTCTCTCTCTCTCTCTCTCTCTCTCTCTCTCTCTCTCTCTCTCTCTCTTCTCTCTCGTTTATCGCCAAACCGAGAAGTTTAAGAAGTTCCAGAAATAGACGGACAATCCTGGCTCTCCATCATTTTACAGTATAGTATGATCATTGAAAGATGGTTCTTGCTTAGTGTAAAATAGAAATTTTGTGAAATGTCAGTATTGTTTACATACAGAAGATTATAATTGTTGTTTGTGAAAATTTTACTTCATATTTGTCAATAATTTGGATAACAAACTGCGGTTTCCAACAAATATTTACGAATATATTTTATAAGGTTATTTCTGCATTGGGTCCGTTGAAGATCTATTGTACTCCCAGTTTATATTAGATTCTCACTTACGGCGTCTACTTCAGCTCTTGTCTCATTACAAAGTCTAGGAATCAAGGTGCGTAACTCCTCCACTTCTAAGTGGTGACTTCCCAGTTTATATTACTTAGATTCTCACTTACGGCGTCTACTTCAGCTCTTGTCTCATTACAAAGTCTAGGAATCAAGGTGCGTAACTCCTCCACTTCTAAGTGGTGACTTCCCAGTTTATATTACTTAGATTCTCACTTACGGCGTCTACTTCAGCTCTTGTCTCATTACAAAGTCTAGGAATCAAGGTGCGTAACTCCTCCACTTCTAAGTGGTGACTTCCCAGTTTATATTACTTAGATTCTCACTTACGGCGTCTACTTCAGCTCTTGTCTCATTACAAAGTCTAGGAATCAAGGTGCGTAACTCCTCCACTTCTAAGTGGTGACTTCCCAGTTAGTTAATTACGTGCTTGCAGATGACTACTCTTCTAATTCCCTCTCAATGTTTTCCTTTACTATTTATCAGTTTTTTATTGTGCTGTGAGATCCTGCTCCTTCTATCTTGTGTCTTACATATGGAAACATCCACAAGTAGCTAGGGAAAAGATCATATGGAGCCCTGCATGTATGAATACACTAAGAGGTCGTCAGGTATCACTTTGATACACCATTAGGGATTATATTCACTATCATGACGGGTCGCTTTAATCTTTAAAGTTAGCCAAGCTATGTAGAGTAGTGAGTGTTTGTATTGAGTAGGTAAGTGAGAGTAGCATGAGCTGAAGGTATTGTGGGATCGCTAAGCACATCGGTTGCTCACTTCTTTTGCCTATTTGTGACCTATTATTAAATAAAATTAATTAAAAACAAACTGTAAAAAACATATTACAGAAACTTTCTCAAAATAAATTATTTCCTTAAATTTATTTTATTTTAAGCTTGCCTCATTGACTTGATTTGCAAAGACAAATTTTTTTAGCAAAATACGATGACTTGTTTTTTTAATAATTTTCTATCGTTCTTAAGCCCCAATTATTACTTTTCCTTTGTAAACTGAAGGACCTCATATGTTTTTAGCAGTTGTTAGAATCTGAATTTGAGGATCTCTTGTTAATTCTTATGTGTTTTTGATAAAAGAGTTTTTTTAATAAATAAACATGGTCTGGAGAAATAGAAACATTTCCACGCCAAATTTCATCAAAATAGAGACATGTGTTCAACAATTCATGTGTTAAAACAATCTGCAGAAAACCCACGAAAAAGAGATTAATTATATAAAAATACAGAATTTCTTAAAACGAACCAAAAATATTAAACTGAAAAGTTAATTATAGATGAATAATTACACATGTAAGCATATCACGGTAAATAGTTTTCGTACTTAAATTATAAATCTATTTTTTGGTGCATAAACTGAATAACCTATTTTATTAAATCAGGTAATTTTTATTTTACAACAGAATTTGTTTAAGTTTTTAAGTTTATTGTAGAAACTTTTATGCTACATTTTTGCACAATTTTATTAAATAATACACGAAACTAGCATGATGAATACATATCACGGTTGATTCCAGTTTCGGATTTACGCAAGGGAATATATTACATCCCAACTTTACGTTGACAGATAAAACCAAATATATCCTTGTAATATATTCCAAAAAGTGTATTCTTGATACAGTAAAACATAAATCCAACCCTGCGAATTTGGTTTTCACGATATTTAGGGTACGTTTTACAGGTAAAGGTAAGGGATGAAAGCGCATAAACAACCCTGTCTGTGCTTTCGGTGCGGTACTATAAAAGGTTACTATGTTCATATGTACTGTATACGTACTATAGAGATAAATTCATAGATTAGGTGAACATTTTAATGAAGAACAAAGTAAAACCTTTTTTTTGTTATTTCTTTTGACAACACCGGGAACATTTACGAGACATTGACAACTGAAAACTAGTAATCAACACGAGGAGGAGAATGAGAAGGAAGAAAAGAAGAAGAAGGAGGAGGAGGAAAAGGAGAAGGAGGAATAAAAAATAAAGGGAGCGGAGTAAGAGGAGGAGGAGGACGACGACGAAGACGAGGAGAAGAAAGAGGAGAACAAGGAACAGGAGGAGGACGAATAAGAGGAGAGAAGAAGAATAAGAAAATAGAAAATGAAAATGAAGATGAAGACGAAGAAGAAGAAAATTAACTGGTTTGCAGTTTTCGTACAAGTAACTTGTGTTTAGGTTACGTGAACTATTATTATGTTAAGAATTTTTAAAAACAGTATTTTTATCACTGAACAAATAAAGTTTCTGTATTAAAATTTGTCTCCTGAAATTCCATCATTATTAAAACACAACTAAAGGCGTATGAACATTGCGCAAACTCTACGGTGTTTTAATTTTGGAGCCAAATCAAAGCGGGCAATCTGGCAAATGTCTACAACTGGAATTCAGATTTTACTCAAGTTTTGGTAGCATATGAAAATTTAAATTACATAAATTCAAACATTCAAGTAGAAGAAGGCTTTCAGAGATTTGTTATTATCTGGAATTTTTACTACACGAAATAAATGAAAGATGTGTTTACTGTGGAAAAATGGATCATGAGAATTTTATAGATCTATCCATTTTGCCCTAACACATTGTATATATTTGTGAAACGTATTAAACTTTTCCCATTGACTGAAGTTCTCATTCACAGTTAACATACGGTGTTGAAATAAAACTCTTCTTCCCATTTTGAGAACTGTATGTATTTTCCGATCCCCCTAACTATCTGTTTCTTTTCCAAAATCCGAATTACTTACCAGGTAAATAGGCACTAGTTCTTGATTTTTCAGACAAAAATATAGTTGAAAATCAGAAAAACAATGTTTTCTCTTTCAGAAAGTTCTAGCACTAAGCGTCTAACTTTTTTATGCTACATTTTTATATAAAAATACAGAATTTCTTAAAACGAACCAAAAATATTAAACTGAAAAGTTAATTATAGATGAATTAATACACAAGTAAGCATATCATGGTAAATAGTTTTCGTACTTAAATTATAAATCTATTTTTATAATAGTGTTTTCCGTCTAGGCAAAACACTGAAATTCCGTAAAAAATTATTTTTAAGTCGTTTATTGCTAAATATTTAAATATTCTGGAAGAAAACAAAAGTAAAAAAGCCTTGCAGGTAGTAAAGAATGCAAATAAAGGTAAAATAAATGAAGATAGAATAATCAAGAACATCGTTACATAACGCAAGGCGAGGAGAGAAGCGGATAAAGAGAGGTAATAGTTTTAACGTGTTGCTAATGATACAACTTTCTGCATTTACATTGCTTTAAAAAAACAAACATTTATTAGTTGAATAAATTTCCGATTTATACAAAAGTAACTACCCTTCTGTATTTATTTTCTCCATTTTAATTAGAAATGTTTTAAACCTAATTAGTATTTCAGTCTTGCGTACAGTATAACATATTTCTATTTTGAATTAATAACCTTTGTTTTTATAATGAAAACGTAATAAGTTTGTTCGAAATTTATAGTCATTAATTTTATTTTCAATCCGATTTAAAGTTGAAAACAAATGTCAGAATTATTAAACCTTACCAGAAATACAAAATAAAACTGGATATTCGTTTTCAACTTAATCTGAATTTTAATTGACGTAATGGACTTCAACTTTTTCCTAAATGTTTGTTTAACAATTTTTCAATTATCTTTGAAACGGCACACGCGGTAGGCATCCTTTTGTTTGCATCTTTAGTGATTACATGCACGTTAATAACAGCGATTTGGAAGAAAAAATGTCAACACGTTTTAAAAATAAATTGTACGCCATTGTTATTATTACGTTGGCGAAATAAAATCGAATTTGAAAATCTGTTTCTTGATAAAACTAGAGTTGTACACAAAATTAGCAACCTTAATAATTGTGTAAAATTGTGAAATTTATATAATCAACTAGATTTTTCGTTGTTGTTATTTTAAGGCGAAAAGCACATTGAGGTTATTATCGCCTCCCTAAATGTAAGTGTGAGTGTATTTTTTGTGTGTTGTTTTGTTATTTTAAGGTGAAAAGCACATTGAAGCTATGACATTTTGTATAGCCTCCCTAAATGTAAGTATGAGTGTAAAGTGTTAAAGTCGTAAGTGTAGTATTGTAAGTGTAAGTGCTTGTTAGACTCGGGTACGGTGAGGGGCGTCTAAATCCTCTCAATAGATGCAGCTAGTCTGCACCCCTGCGGGGTATACTCAAGTACCTAAATACAATAATTTATTTTGCTTTACAAACAACATGAATAACTCAAGTAAGTTCATCAAATTCAAAATAAACAAACATGCATTTTCATTTCTGTAACGTGACACATACGTTTGTTTGAGTACTTTTGAACAAAATCCACGGAGTATATTTTACAAAAATATGATTTGTAATAGTATTTTGACAAAAAAATAATATGGCAAACTTGATCTACATGTCAATTTCTAACATCGGTCAAATGATTCAGTGTCCGGCGATTTCCACAAACGTACAGAACACACAGACGAACAGATATTCAAGGAAGCTTAAGGAGTAAAAAATCTGAAAATGTCAATAAAAATCAAGAAATTGATTTTTTCACGATCTCCATAATTTCTGTAAACTTCGAGCCGTGAACGAAGAAACACTTAACTATATTCCACACATTGCCAGCACGTAACGTGTACGGCTATAAAAGTCTCTCTACGGCCCAAGAGAAAAAACAAAATAAATGACTTTATGCCAAATATATGAAAACTGTTGTCAAACAAACCAAGTTTATGGGGGTTGGGGGTTACCCCAAGGGAGAAGTAAAGCAGAATGTGCCATTTACACAATATACATATTTCAAAGAGCGTGTTACGCTCACGACCTCAATTTTCGAAAACAGATGTTTTGAATCCGGTATATTTCTTCGTTTTAATCTTTTAAATTTAAAAAAAAGTGAAACGTACAAAGGAAGAAGCGTTATATCCATTTTATTATTTTGAAAATTGTATTGCACTGAGTTTACGTTTAAACTACTTCCCGTAACGTTTAAATTATAAAAAAAGTCTTAATTAATTAAAAGTATTGCTTTAGTTTAATGAAGTTCTTTTAAGGTAAACGTTCAATATTTGTTAATCGTACTCCGTGTTCTCTCTCTCTCTCTCTCTCTCTCTCTCTCTCTCTCTCTCTCTCTCTCTCTCTCTCTCTCTCTCTCTCTCTCTCTCTGTCTCATTCACTTCTCTTCTCTCCTTTGTTCTCATTACATTTTTAAATCTCTCTCACGTCGTTCAGTCATTAGTTTAATTAATTAGATTTCAGTAAAAACCATAGAAGCAATTAGTTAATTCCACAGTGAATATAATTTATGGATGCCTAGAATATTTTTAGCGAATTTCTATGTATCAAATGAGCTCTTGAAGCCACTGTTATGATCTAATTCTGAATCAAGAGGTTCTCATTTAAGGAATCATTTAAAGGGGTTGTATATTTGTTAAGGTGTATTTGTGCGACAAATAGTTTCTTTATAATAGCTTGAAGGAGGTTTAATCCCAGAAAAACAGTTCAAAATTTAAAAAATTGCAGAAAATTAAATTTTATGAAAAACCATATTTTTTGAAAATCTAATTTCATATTTATAATCAGCGTAAATTAGCATTGAAAGTTTTTTTGAAAATACGAATTTCACTCGGACGACTGTCAGGATTCATTTTCGGATTTTTAATGACGTCATTTTAAAGTTTGCCTAATTATTACGTTTTTTTCTAAAAATGGTAGTGAAATGGAATTTTAAAGATAAAAAAATATTGTCCAAATTTGCTAATGTTATCGCTTTATGTTTCATCGAATTTTAATTTGGCTGTTGAAGCCGCCATTATGTGTAACCTGGAATCAATAGGTTTCCATTTAAGGATTAATTTAAAAAGGTTATATGTATGACGAGTGTATCTTTTACTATATCAGCGTTAAAATCTGCGTAAATCAGCATTGAAAATTCAATTGAAAATACGAATTTGATTCAGACTGCTGTCAGGGTTCATTTTCGAATTTTCAATGTAGAAATTCTAAAATTTGCATAATTATTAAGTTTTTATTGCTAAAAATGATAGCGAAATAGAATTTTGAAAATAAAAAAATGTTCCAATTTTGCTTTCCTGACGTCAGAGAGACATCTGCGCTCTATGATATTTATAAAATGACTACTGTACCTGATAAGTTCTTGTAAGATTTAAATCGATCGGTTACACCTTTATGGAAATACAATTATCTTTTAAAATAGGAAATATTTAAGTGTTATCTTAAAAAATATAACCTAATTTTTGTTGGGTTTGATATGTAAAATGAAAAAAAAATTAACAGATATGTCAAGTATTTCTCTTACATGAGTATACAAAACTTAATCAGAAATTCACATAACACTAAATCCTTATGAATACGTTCCCTGTTTTAATAGAATACAGGGAATTTTTTAAGCACAAAAATTCCCAGTGTATAACGTATGCACACATCGTAGCGTGATTGACTTAGAGGAATGGATATTTTGATTTGTCCCGTGTCGTTGCTTCCCCTCCCATTTTTTCTTCGCTGCTTCATAAATAATTCAAACGTCAAGTTGCCGCGGCTTCAGGATTACAAATTGTAAACAGTCGGAGGCTGCAGCTTGTGTTCGCATTGCTAGTTCTTAGCAAAACGTTTTTTTTAACAGCAGAAAATACTGTATAATCGAGGCACGCAGCTGACTCGCTAACGTAACGGACGTTACTATTAAAAAATATTTTTTTATCTTTTACTATTTTTTAAACTTTGATTTCACCATTATAAACAGAATTAAAATCTGAATATATTACCATTTTAAACTTTCACAATACATTAAAAATGCGAAAAGAGCAATGACAGCCGTTGAAAAAAAATTCTTAAATTCAAATTATTTTGAAAATTCTAAATTCTTCAATCAGATTTTAAAAAATTTGTAAAAAAAGTTATGATTTTTTTTTAAATAATTGAATTGACCGCCATTTTGAAACTGTCGAACGAAAATTGTATGGTTAGCAACCGTGGTTAAGCTATTACAAAAATTGTTCGTTTTACCAAGTTTGAATCAAACTGGATTAAAATTGCGAATATGAGCACGTTAAAACACACACACACACACACACACGCGCGCGCGCGCGCGCGTGTGTGTGTGTGCAAAGTAATATCCTCTCATAAAGGATATTATATTTCTGGATTGGAGCCATTCCATAGAGAGCCCTCTACATGCAAGAGTAAGGATAAATTAAAACTGGAGGTCGCCTGGTGTCCAGAGTCCGCATACGTAAGCTAAGTTTCCCTTTTGCCACGCAGCCTTCGACGTACATCTTGCCCTGAGATGACTTTAATCCAAGAGCAGACAGTTGAAGAAAGGTTAGGATACTTTGTACGAAAGTACCTAGGGTGCTTCGTGATATCTAAACCCATACACACAATATTTAAGCTGTTGAGTGGTAACTGAAATTAGCATACTTAACGATTTTTAATAAAAGACATTCATAGCTTGAAATTAAATTGAAAACACCTTAAGGAGATCAGGTTCTACTTTCTATTTACCCTCAATAAATTCTTTTACTTCGACTTTGTTACATAACTTGGATTATTCGTAGAATGTAACTAAAGAATTTGAACCGATTTTGAGAAATTAGGCCGATATTTTACTTTTTTAATAGCTCATAAACCTAATTTCCCTGATGATAACGAAATAAATTTTATTTGAATACTTAGCGAATAAATTTAAGCAAAATTTTATGAAGATCCCCATTACAGCAGATTTTGAAAAATGTATTTTTTACAAGTTGTTTGACCCAATTATCGCTTTAGAAAATTAATTTTTTACAATTAAAAATACCCTAAGGACTTTAATCAGACTGGAACACAAATTTCAACAAATTTCACCAGCAATGTGACGCACTCATAAAATAGACCTAAGAAAAACCACTTTCGTTTTCAACACGTGAAGTCAAAACCCACTTTTTAAAAGTGATACGTTCCATCAAAATCTCAAAATGTATCTTTTACGACCGCCAAACTTTTTTTATTTTGTATATAGTGGGATATAAAACTAAAAAATAAAATATCCACAATAAATAATCCTAAAATAACACACATCTTTACACTTCCTGTATTCTAAAACCAAAGAAAGCAAGAAAGATTAATTTCCGACCGCAAATTCTTTTCCATTCCAGAAATACGATTTGGAGGGTGAAAACTACCCTTGTCTAATTACTTCTACATTTGTCTGAGATGTATTTCCTTGTGTACACCGTCTGAGGATTGACGAACAAATATGATCCACCAACCCTCCACGTGTCTTGTCTTTAATCGTCCTATTCACCCCCTAGCGATATGGCCCACCCCTCTCAAGGCCGGCAGTCTCTACCTTTCCCCTTTATTGGTTTTCCACCCCGTGTCGTGGCAGCGGGTAAAGAATTCCACACCAGACTGTCATGAAGTCGGCGACCCAAAAGGAGTTCCGTAGATCTTCCGCTTGGGTTATGAAGATGATTGATTTTATTTGATTTAGAAGTAGCGCGTGCACGTTGCACAAACTTTCTTACTTAGCTGCAAAAAAGTCAAGTTTCTTATAATATCGAAGTAGCAAACAATCAGAACATCGCTTTTGGCCATTCTGAAAACTCACGCATATAATAGTGCAAACTTGGTACCATGATTTAAATTACAATGTATCTGTTTTGTTTGTTACATTACTTTTAAAAAGTGTTTTTATACTTGTGGTATCTTTGAAGAAATCAACTCCTTAAAATGTTGTTGTTAAAATAACATGAAAGAGTTGTATAACTTCTCATTAAATTTTGAGTCTTCACAATTTAATTTATAATTTGTAATTTATTTTTGGTAACTACTGTTGAAAAATGAGCTTCGTTGTACTAGACACCAGATACTAAGTCATCTGTTGGTAAAAGTCATTCTGATATCTAAAAAAACGTTTGATAGGTTATTTAATATTCTAAACAGAACGAGTCAAAAGTGCGGAAACATAAACATTAATAATATATGAATAACAAATATATTCTTCTTGTTAATAATACAAGAATATATTATAAAAATAATTAATAATATATGAATAACAAATATATTCTTCTTGTTTTTTTAAGAGAAGATTCAAGGTGGGAAACTGTAGCGCTTCTAATTGATGACTTCACGCTTCGGTCTTGAATATGAGATTCCACTAAGTATATTTTACATTCTTAGAAATGATGTTCACATGAGCAACTGGAGAAATTATATCCGCCCTTACTGAGTCCTCTGATACACTATTAGGCTAGTGTTATTCACTCTGACTGTATTGAGTAGATGAGTGATAATTAGTGTGAGCTAGAGGTACGGTGGGATCGCTAAACCAGCTGGTCATCTTAGCTGCCTCCACTGCTGCATCTAAAATTGTTCCTCCAGTTGCATGTTGGTGTGTTCTCGGTATATTGTAATGATACTGATAAATATATAATTTTTGATAATTATTAATGATTACAATTACAGTATAAGATTTGACCTAATAAAGCTCTATTTTGAAATTTAAAAATTAAACTTTGTTATCTTGTAATTATTATAAGGAAGCGGGAGATTGATTTCCCGAATTATTTCAGCACGCGTTGTGGAATTAATTGGCACAAGACTGTATCAAATAAAACTATCCAATCAGAGACGAGTATTCATTAGCCTAGCTTGTGACGTCATATTAATTGCTGACGTGTTCAAACTGGAAAAAATTTAATAACTTGATATCGTTTCTATAATTATGTGAGCGGTGCTGATATTTCGAAGGCATTTGTGTGAGTGGGAATTTTTGATCTCTACAGAACAAAATAGAGTGATTCCAAAAATTAAAGAAAAATACAGGATATCTTCGAAAATCGTTTCAATAATTCAGGATCAAAATAAGTGCAACGTTTCTTATGAACATATTTCTTAAACATACTTACATTGCTATTTAACCTCAATGTTGTGTATAAACCAATACAATTGTATTAATTTAGCTGTAAATCTAAAGAATTATACATTTTTCATGTTGCTTAGAGTCTTAATGTTCCATTTCACCAAAAATATTAATCGATTTATTTATTCGTTTTAACTAAATTTTCATGAATCATAAAAGTAAACTTTAGAAGTTTTTTTTAAATGATGTAATAATGTAAACTATGGAACAAAGAGTACTATGCATTGCATAGGCAATATCATAACCATAGATAGACACAATATCAGAAAAATAGACACTCGTTTACTGTTTGTTTGATAGTTTTACTTTTCTATAGGAAATTAAGTGAGCTACAAAATTTATTCTTTTTACAAAATTTGTACAATTTTTTTATAATAAATATTGATATTTTCTTTTTCGATTTTGGTTTTTAAAACTAAGCTGCAATACTTCAATTCTGTATCATTTAACGTAAGAAAATATCGAATTGTTCAGTTGAAAAATCAAAATGGCGTTTTTATTGAAATACAACGTGTAACGTTTTTTAATCCAAGGAACCTGGAGAGTAGAAACGATTTTTGAAAACATCCGGCAATATTCCAGCGCTTATGAATAGAAATATTCAACGTGTATATTAGTGTGTATAAATAAGGATAATAATGCATTTAAATTATAAATAATATTTGTATACTACATACTAGCTCAGTTGGCACAAAACGTTAGAGCGTTAGAGTTAAATTTTGCACAAACTTTGTACAAGATTGTTTTCTTATATATCAAGTAATACCCGTATTAATGTAATTCTTATTTTTATTTCCGGTTTGTCACCTTGCAGATCTGCCCTGGATTTTTTTATTAGTTTTTATTACTTTAAAGTAGGCCTAGCAATCTTACGTTGTTGCTGCATGTTTAATCATGCAATCGAAACGTCGTGTATTGCTTTATACACACAAATGATGGCAAATGCCCCAATAAACTCTAACAATATAAATATTTCATCATGAAGTAACAATTTTAAAAACATAATAAAAATCCTGAATAAATAATTTAAGAAAACTAGGGTGTGTTGAATCTTAAATCTGTAATAGACAAATAGTTCAGAAAATAAGATTAGGGTTTGAATTTTTAAAGTATCAAATCTTCATAGGCCTAATAAAATTTATTAACACAAAAACAATTTTACACTTCAATCTACATGTATGTACATTCCGATTCAATATTGGTAAAAATTACTGTTATTAAATAAAAAACAATAGTTTAATAAAATAAATATAATATTGTAAAGTAGCTTTTAAGGTTGTAAATTTAATTTATATCATTATTAAAAAAAAACAAGAAGAGATAAGGTGAGGGAGGAATTGCCAAAGCAAAAGGGCTGCATTTTATCATAAACCGAGTCTGATCCCTCGACAGAAATAGAGAAAATTGATTATTCATTTATTCTCCCTCCCTCTTTCATTCGACATATCCATCCTCCCTTCACGTCCCATCCCTTTCCCGCACAGAATACCCTTTATTTTATCCTTTCATTTTATCTACAGCCGGATGAAATTATTCATACCTTACAAAATGTTTACGTGTCGCTTCTACAGTAACATTGTCGAACTAGTAAAGAGTTTTGGTACTGAAAACAAAGACGTATATGTTGTTTTCAACAACGGAAACTTCAAAAACAGTTAGCGTTAATATTTTCCCCCAAAATTATAGTAATGTCTTACGTGTTGAAAGAAAACCGTGGCAGAAGAACGTACAAACACGAAAAACGACGAAATGTTTTATACGGTTTAATATTAATATTAATGTTTCTTCAAAACAGTCCTTAAATACACCCAAAAATGTACGTGTTGGTCCTACGTAAACAATAGTATCTGGAGACCAGTCTCAAAATTGCTTTTTCAGATTTTCGTATTAAAAGAATATTTATAAAACAAATCACTATATTTAATTTGAAATAAAAGGAATTGACTCGTCAAACGTATAAATCGAAAAAAAATCAATTTTCATTGGGAAACATTTTTTCATGTTTATTCAACAAAAAAATTCTATTTGAAATTTCGCTATAGTGACTAACCTTATAGAATATCTTCAAATATAACAACTAAATTTAACGAAATCTGACGAACTGATTTTGAAACAATGTATCATTATTAAGATATTCTGTTAGTAACTTATTGAATGATTTTGTGGAAGAGAATACAGTAACGTACACGTATTGTTTGGTTCTTGAGTTATTTAATACACTATGAATAATTTAAATAAATGAGAAAACGTTTTTATTTATTTCTTTATAAAAATCAATTCGCATTGTCGTTGTGCGAAAAAATTTTCTTAACTTTCGAATACTCCATCAAAACGTACGGGTTTTTTTTCATCTTATCCGTTCTCTAAATTCTGATTTCACTGTCACGACATTAAAATCTGCATAAACGAGAACTTCTAATTTTTACGTTTTGCACATTATATTTGACATAAGAAAACGACCTCTGACCGCTGTAAAATTTAATTTATAAATTTAAATCGCTTTTGAAAATTCAAACAGCTAATTTATGCAGTTTTTAACACTGATTAAACTGAATTATCAAAAATATTTCATGCGAAGCTGTTATGCATTTTTTAATGATTTGAAATAGCTGCTATTTTGAAACTGTTGAACGACTTTTTCTGGTTAACGGACTTTTCCAAGCTATTTTAATTGAATCTATCTAAAATTACGAACCTTGTTATGTATGGGTCTATACTTTAACGAATTCTAAAAACTTTATCAAGTGATCACGACTGGCTTTTAGTCAAGGTCCCACGTCTGTATCCTACCATGATGGTTGTTTTAATAGCTCATTTTTTATTGAAAACTTGCTAAACAAACCGAGAAAACGGTATACATTTTCAAAAATTTACTCATCAGAAGTTTGTTAAAATTTAGGGTATATAATTCTAGTTAGTTTACTAAATTTTTGAATAAGAATTTTTACAGTTTGAAAATTAATGAAGGACTGTCACTGGAACTGAAAAACAAAAACCTTTAATAATTTCTTACTCTAACTTTTTTTGAGCTTGGTTTAAACCGTTTTAGGTTACTTGCAGGTGCGAATCCTTCATTTAGTCTGCTGTAATGTAAAAATGTTAATCTATTGTTGACGATAATTTTAAAAGTTAACGTTTCGGCGCAACGTAACGCCATCATTAACCTAATTTAGTTTCAAATGCATTTGACAACGAACGACAGCCGTTCTTTCATTAAAACACGCCATAAATAAGGAAAATAACAAATTGGGTCGTCTTGTAAGTTATTTCGTGTAACTACAGTATCTCTACACCTTGTCCACCCCCCCCTACACATACATTAAAGTCAGTTAACTGCACTTAGGATAAATTTACTGCTTTTAATTTACGTTTCAACGTAGCTAAGCTTTATGATTAAACGTAATAGCGTAACGAAAAAACGTGTAACGTTTAGTGTTACACAGACTCACTAGTACAAATAATTTCGTGCTTTTATCCGAGCACTGTTTTATCTTTTCTTGCTAATTGCAGAATACATCAGAAGGCTGAATTACTTTAATGTTTATATTCAATTAAAAAAAACTGTAACAATAGAATTTAAAAGCCAAATTTTTGTAACTTTTCAGAAAAATAAATGGTGCACAATTAAATTTCAAATATTATTTTCCAAAAAGAAAGTTATTTTCTCATATTTTATATTTGTGACAGTGATTTAATTTATGAATCTTTAATATTAGTTGTTGAAAAAACAGTAGACCTCGCAATATATTCATAATTAATTGACTGGCCACTGCTCCAAGTCAGCGCTCTGACATGCTCACAAACCTTTCTGCCAATTTAACTGGTGATAGTAATATTTATTTAAAATATGTTATATAACAAGTATTGTTGAACATTTTACGGTTTTCCTTCACGAAGTGTTCAAAATATGATATGTCTTGCCATTCAGCCACTATTACAGAAAACAGTCAACTAAATTCGTGACAGACTTAACTTATGAAAAAATATCATACGTCACTAATTTTTAATTAAATACTGGCATTTTAAGATTACTGTACATATCTTTAAAGTAAAATCGTTGCAAAACCATGTAGACCTACTATTTTTTGCCAATATGAATACCTTTAAAATAGTTATATTTTATATTTACTTTGTTCTACTTTCGTATTTAAAACTAAAACTTGTTACGTTAATGACTGAATCATAACACTGTACCGTATTGAAGTATTTGAAAATGAAAACTAATACAACGGATTTAATATTACATACTTAACTTAGGCTACCTCTTTCATTGGTCCAGAACCTGCATGTAAAGTATGTTATACTAGAGTATAACGCTAGAGCTCCAGGCGTCTCTCCCAGTGGATTTTTAGGGAAGTACGGTCTTGTGCAGTAAAAGAGGATGCTTGCGGGTCCAACTAGGTCCCTTACAGGCGAGGCGTTTAGGCTAAACAGAACGGGGTTTCTGACGTCACTAGAAATCCCGCCATCATCTATACAAAATGATATGCTTTCATATGACAAATCTTTTGTGCAGGAAATGTGATACAGCTGAGAAACCAGCTCAACACATACTTTTTGACTGTCCAGCCTTGGACAAGAAACGATTTGGTCCTTAGGCACTCTCTGGAGTAGGGGACAAATAATATAACAGGGTAACATCATCCGAAGTTTTTCTTGGTTCTCTAAAGACCTGAGGTTGAATTGGGAGAGTTGAACCTGTGGACGAGGGTGCACAATACACTACATAGCTGAAAGGTAAAAACCAAGATCAACGGAAGTCTTGGCTCTCTAGAGTATTTACTGTTTACTAAAAGCAGAGTCATTTCATAACATTTGATTATTAGAACTGGTCAATATTGTCTTACTGATTCTACTTTCAAAACTGATTCGATCAATAATTATTGGATAGAGTAATATTTATTTTAAACAATATTTTTTAGCATTCTGTTTTGGTACACTCGCATTTATTTCTGTCACCTATGACTGCATGTGCTGCACTCTCACGGGGACACTTTGTACTGCTCCTGAATTTTCGTTTACAGATATTTATCATGTTTTAAGGTTGTTTTATTTTATTTTAAAGTCTTAAAATGGTAAAGTATGGGGCTTGTGATTTCCTTGGTGTCCTGACGAACCTGTAGATACCCCATATATGCAGTTTTAATAAAGTAGGTCCTTATTTTTGGTAGAAAACCGAACATAATGCTTAGCATAATAATATATGAAAGATTACTACCAGGTTCTGTAATTAGAAAAAAAAATACGGTTTAATTTAAAACTGCAACATTTTTGTAAAGTTTTTTGTAAAAAATTATAGGCCTAAATTCGTGCAGAATAAAGTCATATAATATTTTGAATTATCTGGTCTTGTCAAGTCATTGTTCTTACACGCCTTTATTTGATTATTATCAAGTTATTTATATATATTCATAACTAGTAAACCGTCTTTTGTATTACGCCCACCCGGACGCACTAGAGGTATGTCTTTTTTTACTCGACCTTTTCGGTTGACGAGTCAAAATTCTTTTCAATTAAATAACTGATATAATTTTCTTTCAAATCGTAAGCTTCTCTTGCTGTATACTGGCTTATATATACTAATTTTTATAAATATAATCTTAACGGCCCCTTCAAAAAAGTGATCTTAAGGTCAGAATCGGTGCTTATTTGAGGTTCCGAGTTTGGGTCTTATAATGATGGACAACTATATTCTCAAATTCAGTAACGAATACCACAAAGCATTTTGTACATTACAAATCTTCAGAAAATCTAGGTAAACGAAGTACATTATAACATAAATGTAATAAAATTACACCCAAAATTTTACTTTAATAAAATATTTCTTTAATATTGCACGCGTATGCTAGTTGTACTATAATTTCAAATAAAATTATTTACTTTGCGTTGTTGCCACATCTGGTGCTAGCTTAATTACGAACGCAAAGTGCGGCAACAAAGCTTTACATATAGGTAACGTTTCCACTTTAGTAGTGAGAAATGCGCATGCGCATATTAAAAGACTACAGCGTGTTCCATGTAGAATGTCACTTAGCGGGCTAATGTAGCATTACATACAGCGTGCTTGTGTTGAATTTAGTATGTCGTGTACAGTATTCTCGTTTAATATGAAACATGTTGTAGGGATTTAATGGAGTTGCAGAGATTCTGTTGCAGTTTATATGTGTTCGTGTAACAGTAGCAATATTGTTGTAAATAATATTAGTATGTAGCAAGATATTGGATGACGTCAGTTAACTAGGTTTGTGTAATTAGACTGGATTAACAGCGTTCTGATTAAAGGTGTAATAACTAGATTTTAAGGAAATGTAACGCATGTTCGATTTAACTAGGCCTAACAAAAACTTGTATCTAATAAATGGTTCAACATCGTACACAATTTCTCACAATCAATTATTTCGAAACAGTTGAAAAAGTCTTTAAATACTCCAAACATGGTGTGATTATGAATGTCACTTTTCTAAAAAAAGTTTATCTAGTTTCAGAGCTACACACAATAAAATTAATAGAATCTATACACAGTTTTTTTAGGGAATTTCCATTGGATAATGAACTATTGCAGATGTTATCATTGTGAACCCTGACCTTGGACTCTTAAATTTAATTTCTGTTCGTACGCTTAAATTTACTATTACTTTGGTTTGAAATGATAAAAATAAAAACAAATTGTAATTAGTTAAACAAGTACTTTACAAAGCGAATTTCGTTCAACAGTTTCGTAAAATCGCTCATTCTAAATATTTCAAAATTTGTAACTTTTCAGTCTCAAATGGTTTTCAAAATCTGATTTAACCATCGTAACCAGTGTTCAAAACTGTACGAATTAATATTTTGAGTTTTGAAAATTAACAGAAATTTAAAAAATGAATTTTACAACGGTTTATTTATTTTTCGTAATTTCATTGTAATTTGAAATTTTAAAATCTATTGTCTGATTTTCATGTTCATTATGATGGCAAAAAAAAAGAATTTCATAAAATGGAATGTAATTTAAATATCTTCTCGTCAGCGAGAGAGCTGCGTGCCGCAATTTATTTTAAAATAATAAATTTTCTCAATACACAATTTTTTTTGTATTTAAACGAAAATTTTCACTTTAAGTTGAACAAAATTATTCGAAAAAGTTTTACGATAAAAAAAATGTAATGTTGAATATATAATGTAAGTGGTGTGTGTGTGTGTGTGTGTGTGTGTGTGTGTGTGTGTGTGTGTGTGTGTGTGTGTGCGTGTGTGTGCGTGCATTTGTGCGTGTGTGTGTTTTGCAAACACTTCTAAACGAATGAAATCATTTCAAACAAACTTGGTAAGTCTACGCATATTACATGCTAACTAATACCAAATCAAACACTATAGGAGCAAGAAACCCTCCATTATACCATAGGCCCTACATGTAAGACTTGACCGGTATTAGTGGGAGAATACATAACTCTTTGGTTTGTAGAGATGAACATTCACGACGCGTTTTAAATTCAAGTTCGTTGATCGGTGTGAAAAATGGGTTAACATCAAATATCCAATATCGAGTTTTATGCCAATTTTCAACACCCAAAATCGAATTAAGTCATTTTAACATGTAAAAGTGGACGGGATAAATTTACCATTGAAGTTTTACTAATGTAAAAATAAAGTTTTACTGTTTATATCTGACCATCTAGTTAGCCAATTGTTTCACTAGATTTTTATTTCACTGTCTAATTATCTCACTATTAATTTTAATAACTATATATCTCACAATCTACTTACTATTTCACTATATATCTATCTCACTATCTATTTCAATACCTCTCCATCTCTTTATCTGTATATCTCACTACCTATTTCTCTATTTAATTATCTCACTATTTATTATACTTCTGTCTGTCTTCATCTTACTATCTATTGCAATATCTACGTCACTACCTATTTCACTTTTATCTGTCTCTATCTCCCTATCTCTTTACGTCACTTACTATTTCACTTTTATCTGTCTTCATCTCACTATCTATTCCAATATCTATTTACGTCAATACCTATTTTACTTTTATCTATCTCTATCCCCTATCTACTTCAATATCTATTTACGTCACTACCTATTTCACTTTTATCTGTCTCTATCTCCCTATCTACTTCAATATCTATTTACGTAACTACCTATTTTACTTTTATTTGTCTCTATCTCACTATCTACTTCAATATCTATTTACATCACTACCTATTTTACTTTTATTTGCCTCTATCTCACTATCTACTTCAATATCTATTTACGTCACTACCTATTTCACTTTTATCTGTCTTTATCTCACTATCTATTCCAATATCTATTTACGTCACTACCTATTTTATTTTATCTGTCTCTATCTCCCTATCTACTTCAATATCTATTTATGTCACTACCTATTTTACTTTTATTTGTCTCTATCTCTCTATATACTTCAATATCTATTTATGTCACTACCTATTTCACTTTTATTTGCCTCTATCTCCCTATCTACTTCAATATCTATTTACGTCACTACCTATTTTACTTTTATTTGTCTCTATCTCCCTATCTACTTCAATATCTATTTACGTAACTACCTATTTTACTTTTATTTGTCTCTATCTCACTATCTACTTCAATATCTATTTACATCACTACCTATTTTACTTTTATCTGTCTCTATCTCCCTATCTACTTCAATATCTATTTACGTCACTACCTATTTTACTTTTATTTGTCTCTATCTCCCTATCTACTTCAATATCTATTTACATCACTACCTATTTTACTTTTATTTGCCTCTATCTCACTATCTACTTCAATATCTATTTACGTCACTACCTATTTCACTTTTATCTGTCTCTATCTCCCTATGTACTTCAATATCTATTTACATCACTACCTATTTCACTTTGTCTGTCTTTATTTCCTTATCTACTTCAATATCTATTTATGTCACTATCTATTACTCTACCTATCTAGCTCACTATCTATTCCACATTTTCTCGTTAAACGTAGGCCTAACACGACTGCCTTTTATGTTTTCTTATTTACTTTAGACAATTTTCCCTCCATTTGTGTACACCACTAATACATTAATATTTCCTAATTTAAGCATTTAGTTTCCTTCTACGTTTTTCTCTTTTACCATGAAACACACAAACAGAGCCTCCTGGGATCCTCACAGGCTGTACAAAAGTCAGCATGTAACAGCTTCACTGAAATACATTTGCATATTAAACAAGTGCCTTTTATAAAACAGCATTAAATGTTGCTGTGGCTGGTTTTTGTTACGGAAACATTTTCCTTTAACTGTCCAATAAACGTTACCTGGTAATAAAGTTAACAGTGATGCCGTGTCACTGGAGGTTACTAATTGCGACGAAGATAACTGTGTAGGGGTAGCAGATACACCCTGCTTGTACAGTTACTAGTTTCAAGAAAACAATACTGTATAGAACGAGATATTGGAAAATAAAACAGGAGAAGAACGAAGTGGACATGAAGAACACTGTGGTTGAAAGAAACCATATAACGGCAGGCAGTTGTCTTGTTGACGTGATGAAAGCGAATTTCCAAAAAGTAACAATACAAACGTTGTTACCCTCAACGTGTTTAGATTTCTTTTCTTATAGCGAATTCCCATTTTAAAAAATGCTGCCATTATGATACGATCCAGAACAGGGACCATGAAATGGGGCCCTATGCTGACCTCTAGATTACTTTTTGACGGGGTCGTTAAAATTGTGTGTGTGTGTGTGTGTGTGTGTGTGTGTGTGTGTGTGTGTGTGTGTGTGTGTGTGTGTGTGTGTGTGTGTGTTTCTTAGCACGATCACGTTCCCAATTTTGGTCCGTTCTGATTTAAAATTAATTTTATTCGAGCACAAAAATTTATTATGGTATTAGCTTGAACATATTAGTTCATCAGGAAAATTAATCCATTTTCCATTGGAAAAATTATCTTGTTCAAAGGCCATCATGTTATGACCCAGACCTGGGACTTTCAAGAAAAACCGATCTTGACTCTTGGATTATTTTTTGAAGGGATCGTTAGGATTATATATATATATATATATATATATACATGAAAATATATGAAATTGTGCATGTTATAAAATAAACGTATATTTAAGTTTTTTTAAAGAAACTAATATTTTCGTCAACAATTCTTTGCAATTTTATGGTTTTTAACCGTCATTTTAAATTCTGTTAATTTTTGTATAGGTATAAGTGCACTAATTACATGGTTGTGTCAGATTTCAAGCGATTGTTTTTCCAAAAGTAGAATGATAATTTATAAAAGTCTTATACTTATAGATTGGCGTTAAACTCTCTGAGATAGGTGTGAGAAAGGTGTGAGTTGACCTTTTTTTATTTTAACCCATAGAAGCTTATATATAATTTTTGAAAAGAAAACTACTTTTTTCGTATGAAGGAAAAATTATAATATATTTATTAATATGTAAAATAACGCTTGCTGTATACCAATGTTAAAACACACACACACACACACACACACACGCACACGCACACGCACGCGCACGCACGCGCACACGCACACGCACGCGCACGCGCACACACACACACACACACACACACACACACACACACACACACACACACACACACACACACACACACACACACACACACACAGTCTACCACTGAGCTGATTGTTTCCAAGTGTCTTTCTGACTTCTACTAATGAAACTAAGCTACCTAAGGTTTCTCTTAAAGTCCATACTTTCTGCCATTGAAGCTAATGAGAACGAGAGATATAAAACGGTAACTGCATCTCGAAT
The DNA here is from genome assembly GCA_022606455.1 of Callitettix versicolor. Lineage (NCBI taxonomy): Eukaryota > Metazoa > Arthropoda > Insecta > Hemiptera > Cercopidae > Callitettix > Callitettix versicolor. Next base: position 37,132,621 of record CM040185.1, on the reverse strand, counting down.
CCATGAGTTTCGGATGCACAATTCAGAGCAGCCTCCTCCCTAGTGGATGTGATTAAAAATCCCACTACTGATTAGTAATTTTTTTCTTTATTATTTGTTAAAACCTACGTACATAATTAGCCTAAGTAAAATTATAAATAGTTATAATTGACGCAATTAAATTACCTGCCCATCTAGCACGAAATTGTTTAGAGTCTTTACAGTTAAATACACACAGTATATAAATAAGTTCATTAATTAATAATTTAATTAATTAAACGAATACGTTGCACTTCATATCCAGCCCATCCATCATAATTATTATTAGAGCATTAACAGCTGAATATATTGTACAAGAGTTATGTTTTATACTTGTGTACGATGTAGATTAGTGTATATTTTTCTTTAATATCGGTTGTGCATAATTCCATTATAACAATAGCTAATATAATTGAAACAGTAAGAAACCAACAATGAAAATTAATTATAGCAACTTATAAACAGCAACTTTGATAAGAAAAACGATTTGCTTGTGCTTAAAGTTAGAGATTTTGCGAAAGTACTAGAATATTTTATGTATCAAAATAATTGTTTTGTTATGGGGGTCATCGTATTTAAAATTTGTACCTATTAACATCTATTGGTCTAATAACCAATAAGCATTAAACCATGAACAAGTACTGAGTGTATATGATGATATGCCGAACAATATATTTTAGAACGCTACGTTAAATTAATTATTGTGCCTAGGAGGGAGTTGCCCTGTTCAGCCATACTGGGGGAGGTAATATGTTGTCATATATTAAAGAACTATATTATGAATAGTGCATTTTGCGATTTGTGTTTCTATAGATTATACACATATACTTTAGCAAATGTAACATGACCGGCGGAATTTAGGTTGTAACGTTGTACAGTGTACACAACTTACTTTGGGTTTGAGTGAAAAAAACGTTATACAAGTTTCAATTGTGCTAAAAAAATTCCGATTCAAAATCTAACGGTTCTATTTTATCAAAATCGATTATACGGTTTTTTCTCCTTATTTAGAGATACATAAAGATTTACAAATCAACTCAGTGTATAATTTTACATGGAAAAAGAACGTTAAAAAGTAAAATAAAAAGACCTGACTGTGTTCACGGTTTACTTTTTTGCCTTGGAAAAAGCATCGTTTGGAAAAAAAATGTTATCGCCTTGGAAGTATTGGAGCGGCCATCATTGTAAAACCTAGACCCGCGACCTGGAAATGAGCGTCGATACTGACCTCTAGATCACAGTGTGTGTGTGTTTTTTCTGTGTTTTAGCACCAAGTTTGCAATTTTAGTCCGATTCCATTCAAAATTGACACAAAAATCGATTTTGGTGATAACTTAAACAAGTTCGTTAAGCAGAAAAATTTGTTAAACAGTTTCAAAATGGCAGTCATTTAAAATCTTTAAAAAGTTGATTGAATGTTTTATCAGAAGAACAACTTTTGTAAAATCACCTGTTTAGTGAACCTTTGTACAATCAGCACTTAACATTATCCGTTGCATGTCAGATCTTAAGTTTTTCTACAAAATTAATTCTAGAATATATCAACAATAACAGTCTTCGCATCCAATTACATAATTCCGATTAGTAGGTTTGTGCTACATACTACCTGATATTACAGCTCGCCTTGGTGTTCACGGAATTAATTGGCACAGAACAGTATCAAATATAATTCTATCCAATCAGCGGCGATTGTTCATTAGCTTAATGCGTGACGTCATAAAGCGATCAAACAGGCAACGCAGTGACAACGTGATAACGCTTCTGTAGGCTCTGATATTGTACAAGCTGAGACAAACTGTGTACAAGCTGAATCACGTACTCTTACGATATACATTATTTGATTCCTTGCACCGCTGCGTTATAAAAGCGACATTTTAAACATACAAACAGTTTTTTGCAGTTACTAAATAAAATATGTAAAATTTATTGTAACAAAAAAATTGTATGTTTACCAAAATTTTAATTGATTATCCTCGTTGAGGGTGAAATAAAGCTAAAGCAGCACGGTATCAAAGAAATACTGTGCCTAAAATATTTTAAAGTTAAATGTATCTACATTTTTAATACACAATATTTGTACATGTGCGTTCTCTATAAACGCAAAAACTACTGAATCTGTTTCGCTGAATATTTCACCGTCAGATCTCTTTCCGTCAAAAGTTATTTTCCGCCGACAGCTGTGTTTAGAGAGTGGATTGGGTACTCAAATGTAGCAATATATATATATATATATATATATATATATATATATATATATCAGCTAGTATTACATAGAAATTAAATCTCTCCGAACAACTGACTCCATTAAACACACATCTTGACAATCGAATTAACTTTTCCGCAATATTTTAATCTAAATCGGATGCATATACATGTTCCGGAGTAAAATTAGCTTTGTTCTACAGGATAATGATAATACAGCAGCATCCTTTAGCTGCTTTACCTTAATTTTGTAACTCTATCCTATCTAAGCTTCTACACTGTCATTAGCATATCTAACCTGATACTGGAGGGGGTCTGCGGTTTCTGACGGGGATTTAAGGATTAGTTTTAGTTTCATTACAGGAAATTGTCCCAGCTTTGTGTATCCAAAGTTGCGTAGCGTTTAAGAGATGTTTTCTGCTTGTAATTAGTGGGGAAAAATGTATTTATTAAACCTAAATAAATTCAAAAAATTGTTTTTTAGTCTGACAAACTAAAAAAATTCTTTTTAACGCCTAAAATTTGTTGGTTATATGAATTGTACAGGAAAAAAACAAAATTAATTTATCCTAACCTGCAAAGTAAACAGAGCCGTCTAATTTCTTATAAATATTTATTAGTTTATTGGCACATGACACTATTGAAGTAATTTAGTTACCTTGGTCGTTCTCGTACCAACTTTGACTGAAATCGGACCAAAATTGCGAACGTGATTTTGCTAAAAATACACACACACTCACGCACGCACATGCACACACACACACACACACACACACACACACACACACACAGATGAAATTTTTTACATGAAAATTTGCAATTAACGTAACCTAACCTGGAAAATAAAACATTTTGTTAATATGAAAATTGAACAAGAAATATCCCACCTTCCAGATGTAATAAAAAAATTAAACATAATGATATAATTTTGTGAAATTTTAATGTTTATATTTCACATTACACAATTACAAAATTACTTGTTCTGATCTTTACAGTTGACAAATATTTGTTTGTTAGTGTGCAAATTTTTGTCATACACGCAGAAAATATCTGTATTATTTAAGTCGATTTTTGGATCGTATGAGAGATATTGAAGTGTAAAAGATTCATTTTATAAATTAAAAAAAAGGAATACCGTTTTCTATGCAAACTAGTACATAAATAGACTAATATAACATAATCAACAACACTAAGTTCAAAGTTGAATTGTTTGATGTTCACAATACTTTTTCTACCCATTTTATTACTTCATTGTTTTCTGTTTAAGTTAGATCTGTTCAGTTGTCTCTGTCAAAAAACCACAAAAAGATAAAGCGAGAAAATAAGAATTGACAAGTTTGCTTTATAAATTCAAAAATAATGTCACAATAAAAAAAGTCGGTAACAATAATCGTTAAGGGTTATGGCGTCACTGATGTCTCACTCAATGAAACTGCAAGTGTGCTTTAGTGACGTAACAGCTTCCAGTGACGTCAATGCAGTGTAGTAAAGCAGAAAGATGTCTAGATTTTATTTATACTGCACTTGTGACAACCTACGTTAGTTTTAAGCACTGTATACATTTGCTTTTACTAAAAGTTCATGGATATTTTTATTGAAAAAAACAAAACGATTCTTACGTTTTCAGTTCGGATATTCAAATCTTAAGATTTTAGATCATTTTAAAACCATGTATTATGCCGTAAAATTACGATTTACGAATTTAAAGTTACTCTCGATAAGCATCAGAAATATTAAGTTATTTATACGGTAAAAACTATTCAAGTTACTGAACAGAAAAGCTTACAAACTTTGTCTTGAAGTTAACATAATTAATTAATTTAAAGGTAGGATATTTTTTAACGTAATGGTTGCATATAATCGGACAATATGTCAAATGCTGTTTTCTTTCATATTATTTAAAATTAAATTATTTGTACAACAAAATTAGAAGAGCAAATTGGTTTAATATGACAAATGGGGGCTTAACATAGGTATTGCTGGACATCAAGCCAATGCCGGCAGATACAAGAGAATCTTAGCTCGTCCTGGTAGGTTATTTTGGCACTATTTATATCGTGCAGCTCACCAGATTGTCTCCGAAATTATCAGATGTATTTTTTGTCTTTTCTTACACTTTCTTCATTATTAATGAATTTACATTGAAAAACGAACTACTGGAGTGGCCACCGAAGACCATATATTGTTTGTTCTAGGAACAAGAAACGATTGTATTGAACGGATGTACAACGGTGTTCAGTGAGGTTCACATACACACACACACACACACACACACACACGCAAGTGCACGCACGCATACACACACGCACCCATATATATATATATATATATATATATATATATATATATATATATATAAAGAGAGAGGAGAGAGAGAGGGGTATCAGCATTAAAAACTACCAAAATTAGCATTTACAGTTTTAAAAATCTCCTGAGATTAATAAATATAATTTAACCAGATGGCGGTCAGTGTTCATTTTTGTACTTTAAATATTCCAGTAATTTAATAGTTTTAAATGTTATAATATGAAGTTGTCAATGCTGATTACGATAGTGAAATCAGCATTTCCAAATAAAGGCAGGGTAGAGAAAAATACTGTTGAAAAACAGCTTCATTTCGTCAACGAGACAGTTGCGTGCAGCTATTATCTTTTTATACAATTCTTAAAGTGATGAAATAGAAACAATCAAGTCTCGCGCTAAAACGTGAGCATTGTCAAGACATTACAGACGATAAAATTGTATTATCACTCGCTGTTTTGTCCTTCATTTTTGTCCCATTCAGTCTCTAATAGTGTTCTGTAGGTGGGTGATCCTTGATGCGTTTTCAATCCAAATCGAAATCACCCGATCACCTTGCCCCCCGCCGACATTAGGATCAGAAGAGCAAAGTTTCCCGCTTCAACGCGGCTCACAAAGCCATTTCGAGAGCGCAATAAAATAAAATAAATTGTAAAGACATAAAACAAAGCACCCCTCCACCTTCTGTAGAGGGCGTAGGGGTAACTAGGTGTTACTTTGCGCCCCGGGGAGTACCGCGTGATTAGGTCGGATTGAAGGTTATGGCGGGGTATTTTACACTCGGAAGGGATGATGGGGGTGTTGTCACGTATTAATGGGGGTATTAAACCGTGATAAGTCTACATTGAATATTTATCTGTAAGTGTCACGATAAACTTTACTTTAGGAAATTTACTTACATCTTTTAATAGCGCATTATATGACGATATTGTAATAAAGTTTCCAGACATATTGCTTATATGTTGTCATACAAGCATCGTATCATTAAATAAATCGACAAAAATCTATCAATTTTTTTTATCAAATTCGACTAATAAGACTTTTTTAAATTTGTCACATCTGAATCGGGCGTTTCAATTTCGGTTTTTACAATTTAATTCAGAACTGTGAACTTCTTTCTTTCAAATTTGTGTTATAAATGTCGAAATCTACTAAACTGATGTTAAAGAGCAATTTTCTATGAATGTAGACTAGGATCTTTCGTTAATATAGTCACCTGTAATTCCTTATGCTAAATATCACTACATATAAAAAAAAATACCAATATCTTTAAGACAATTTTGAGAAAATCCCGGTTATTTTTATATAGATATGTTTTACCCTATATTTTTGGTAACTCGCATTGCTTCAGCTGGACAACTATGTGGCGTTATTATTATTAACTCTTGATATTTGAAATAAAGTGTACACTCATCTGATAAAATAATAACAAGTTTGTTTATTGTCTCGAATTTTTAAAAGAATATTTTGTGACATAAACAGTAATTATATTAACAAAAAATAGGTTTTGTAACGTCAAATTTAGGCTTTCAGAGTCTGTTGGTAAAATGAAGGATCATTAGGATATATTTTATCCTAGGGTTATATTTTATCATAGGATATATGTATATCTCCTGTCCGTCTGCCTGTATACTCTGGAGAAAATGGTCTTTGTAGAGGTCGGAATTCGGAAAAATATAAGGGTTGACGAAAAATTATTCAGTTGTAATTATGGGGTAAAATCTTATGAACAAAAATATTTTATTTTTTTATTTATTTAGAGTGGAAGTTGGAACTAGAATTTTTTCGGAAATTGAATTTTATATACTGTACAACCGCTGGACTCCAAACAATTTTCATGTCCCGCCTAGAAGTTTTAATTCAACAAGTACTCACAAAAAACTTTAAAAAATCGATTTTTAAGATTGTTGTATGTTTTAATTGTTTTTCATATTAATGAACCTCAAAAAAGCTGTATTTCGAAAAATCGCAACAACTTCAAAATTGTGATGTACCTCAATCTTTTACAGTGTGGGTAAAGGTAAATAGAATACAACTTAAAAGTTATTTTTATGTTTGGGCATAGAATATTTTACAAGAGGACGATTGAATAATGAGAACTTACAGACCATCAGTAGTCAGCATGCTTCATAACCTAAACAATTTGAACAACCAACAGAGCTTGAACACTAAATTAATTTTATGTATCTGATCAAGGGAAGATCGTCTCTGTTTCAACTCGATCGATCGGCATTTGGTTTGATTGTTTGTTTGTTTACGCAGTTTTCACCAAACGCACTGTCCATTGCTTTTAGATTTCACACAGAGGTATGCTTACCTTGTATAAATCGCCCCCCCAAATGACTCGTGTAAAATTTCCCCCGATTTATTTTCGTTTCAAAATGGCGACCTCTGATTTAATGATGACAAGTGTACGCAGTTTTGGCCAAAACGCATTGATTGATTGTTTTCAAATTTCGTACAAAAGTATTTTTTTTAAAGCCCAGAAGATTTGAGTGTAAAATGTTTTCCATTTTTGTACGTTTCAAGATGACGAACTCTGATGTAACGTTGAGAGTGTAATTGCTAAATTGTTCCTGAAATACTAGCTGAAAGGCAAGGTCTTTTGTAATTTTGATCGCTCCACAGAGAAATAACATAAATTTCCAATAAAGTCGGTCCAGTAGCATTTTACCTAAATATTAAATTGGGGCAAAGTTACTATCGCCTCAGAGCGCTGTCGTGGAGCTGTGGTCAGGAAATTAGTTATGAATATACCCCGAAGTCTATTGTTGTTTCAACTACTAATACTTTCTCAGAATGCAATTTCAAAACAATAGGCTTACTACTATCAGCAAAACAATAAATTTAAATATGTGTTGAACCTATTAGTCTTCATACAAAATGAGTAATTATAAAACTTTTTAAAATATCCACATTATATTAAAAATCTACCAAACCCACGTCAGTGTGCCAACGGCTTCAGCTCGTACGAACCTGACCTTTGCAAATAGAGATAAGACAAATAAAAGAGCGTATTTTTATTTCCATTTTGAAAATGCTTTTCAAACTCGCTTCAAAAGCCAGACAATGAAGTCAGACTTGACGAGGAAGGGGCCGCGGGACATAATATTGAAAAACAGATCTCTGGCAGGAAAAGGGACTTAAATATAATCAATGCCCCCGGAGCTGTTTCGGACAAAAAAAATGAGAAATACACTCTAAAGTTTTCGTCATTAAAATCCGCACACGGGCTTGTTTTGTGGAATCCGCAGGTCTGAGTTATTTGTGAAAGACAAAAACATTGTCTCTCTACGTTATATTGTGGTTCCACAAGTATAGATTTTAAATTATAAATGACGTTATTTATATACGAAATTTTAATCTTTTCCTTATATTCCAATCTAAATTTATACGATATAGGCCATTATTTAGACATAAACAATACTGTTTATTTCCAGTCAATGAAACGTTGTACCATTTATAATATATATTTAATAAAAAATAATTTAATTAAATGTTGTCAGTTGTTTTAAAATTGTTGAGCTTTAGTGTGTACTTAATTTCACTAAAATATTATCAAAAATATTTTTTTCAAGCAGTAGTGTGTTTGTTAAGCACATGATAGATGCATACAAGAGGTTGCTAATTGTTAGCAGAGCCAGGTAGAAGGATGATGTAGTGGTAGATGAGCACAAGAGGTTATTCATTGTTAGCAGAGTCAGGTAGAAGGGTGATGTAGTAGTATATGCGCACAAGAGGTTACTCATTGTTAGCAGAGCCAGGTAGAAAGGTGATGTATTGGTATATCCGCACAAGAGGTTATTCATTGTTAGCAGAGCCTATTAGGAGGGTGATGTAGTGGTAAATGCGCACAAGAGGTTACTCATTGTTAGCAGAGTCAGGTAGAAGGGTGATGTAGTGGTAGATACGCACAAGACGTTACTCATTGTTAGCAGAGTCAGGTAGAAGGGTGATGTAGTACTATATGCGCACAAGAGGTTACTAATTGTTAGCAGAGCCAGGTATAAAGGTGATGTATTGGTATATGCGCACAAGAGATTACTCATTGTTAGAAGAGCCTATTAGAAGGGTGATGTAGTGGTAGATGCGCACAAGAGGTTACTCATTGTTAGCAGAGTCAGGTAGAAAGGGTGATGTAGTGGTAGATGCGCACAAAAGGTTACTCATTGTTAGCAGAGTCAGGAAAGGGTTACGAAATCATAGATGCGCACAAGAGGTTACTCATTGTTATCAGTGACAGAAAGGGTGACGTCGTGGTAGATGCGCACAGCTCTTGGAATCAAATCCCACTCAAACAGACAATAGACCTTTTATAAACAATACGTCACATGTATGTGACTACCACAGCTTTTAACTAAAATGTCTTAGTTAATTCGAAAAGAAAGAAATGCAATAAAGAAGTGCGAAAGCATTACAAACTTAACAGTTTTCCATTGGTAGACTTAGCAGTGTTTTTTATTTTTACAGTAGTTGAATTGTGTTAGCCACTTTTGTATAGACTTTATTTTAAATTACTTTAACGTTATAGTCTCTGTATTTCTTTTTCTACTTATTTTGAAAAGTTTACATAACCTCACACAGTGTTTGAACCGCAGAATTTATTGTTGAGTTAGTACTAATTTTAAGGGAAATTCTTTACAAATCGTCTATTTTCAATTCGGCAAGCCTCGTGCGTTAACATTTTTCTTTAGTTTAAATTAATTATTACCAAAATCTGGGAATTCATCGGGAAAACATTTGAATTTTTTTGAGGTTTCATATAAATAGCATTAAAAATTTCAAAAATTGAAGAAAAGTGTTATTTAAAAAAGAATAAATGTTCACAAATTTTGAAAAAAAATTGAACGGACTTTGGTGATATCCAACATGTCTAAGGTAATATTAAAACTAAATTTGTGTGAAGTTTCACACCTAAAATAATTGTTTACGGGATATTTTTCTATGTTGTTAGTCTCTGAACATTCACTTGATCAGTGAGCCTTAATTTATATTAAAATAAAGTATAAGTTTAAGTAAAACAAGTTTTAAAAGCCTCCTACCTCCTATACTTTCCTAAAGGCAGCGGAAACATACCATAAGTAATACACTGTTTTTTTTAAACTTTAGTGATTGGAAGTCTTATATTATTCTTAAATGTTGCGTCTACACAAATGCAGTAAAAAACCTAATGAAATCAGTTAGGGCATGAACAACAACATAAATATAGAAAATATGTAAATGTTTTTAAAGTGATTTCTAATAACAATTTCTAAATTTTCAAAAAACTGTATACTATAAAATGATTTCTTTCTCTAGTCATTTATAAATAATATTTCAAAAGTGTAGCGCAAAGGATGTTTTAACTATCGCTCATCATACGGCGCCACCTGCGTTCGCCCTCGTAGGTTAGAAAGAGCGTAAAGCGAGGTCAAAAATTATTGCTCTAATTTTAAGGTTATGTTTCGGTAACACCTAAGTAACACGTCACAGGCACCGTCATCTCTTGTCGTCGGGTTTAATATGACGTCATTGAAGTATCAGATGTGAATGACGCCATTACTTGACAATGCAGGATTAATTGCCGTCAGCCAAACTGCCACTTCAAGATTCCTGGTTACGTCATCTGCCATCTATCACAGTGTGAGAGGATCCCGTAGAGTGCCTAATTCCAGCTAAGATACCGTATTTACCCTGTATCAGTTAAATTAACAAGGGATGAATTTAATTCACACACGGGGTTTTACTTAGATGCTTATGCAATCGCAGCACGCGGATGTATTGTTGACGTGATGGAAGCGAATTTATAAAAATTGAAACCATAATAAATAATGTGCTAATATAATGCACGTACTTTTACACGAAAAATAAAAATACAAAAATAGACCCTCAACGCAATTAAGTTTATTTCGTGCTTGAAATGCTATTTGAAACATTAAACTGCTTATTAAATCAGTTAAGTCTTATTAAGGTGAGAAATACAATTTTCGGTCGTGGAAGTTGTAATGTTTTTTTTAAGTGATTTTTAAGAATTGAACGAACTTGTACAGTCTATTACAAAAATTGTTTTCGTGCCAAGTTTGAATCAAATCCAACACACACACACACACACACACACACACACACACACACACACACACACACACACACACACACTATTATCGCCAATCTAAATGTAAGTGTGAGTGCAAAATGTGAAAGTCGTAAGTGTAGTGTTGTAAATGTAAGTGTGTGTTAGACTCGGGTACCGGGAGGCAATTGAAGTGAGGAGCCAAATAATCCCAACGTACCTCTAGCTCATACTGTTCTCACTTATCTACTCAGACACACACACACACACACACACACACACACACACACACACACACACACACACTACTCTACACAACTTGGCTAATTCTAAAGTGTAAAGAAACCCGTGATTATTAATTGAATGACACCCAGAGCCCTGGGATGCCTGCCGACCTACCGGTGTATCCATGCTTGCGAAGCTCTATAGGGACGACCTTCATACCTAGTTAATCACACGTGATTTTCTGTACAACAAAACGTTATTTAACCTCTGTAATAAGAATCACGAGAGAGAAAAACTGTAAAAGAATTAGCAGAGCTATAATCGGCAAGCAATGTTCTCATTTGAAAGTGCTGTAGTTACCTACTTTGAATCCACTTCAAATCTTATAATTTATATAAATTCTAGAACTATAGAAGGCACTGTAACTGAGCACTTCAGGAATATATAAAAGTAGCGCAATAGTTCGCAATAATAACTTCTGCACTTAGATCATTCATTCTTCATACACCGATAAAACAGTGATAAAAACAGACTCTCTTGAGAAATCGCAATAAGAACCGATACTGAAAATAACTGAAGCTAATATTACGCGAATTTCATTTAACAGAAACTATAGATAGGCTGCAGTAATTAGGTTAGAGTAAGAGAGCTGTAGCTGTCCGGAACAAGGGGTGAGTTACTCCCGCAATGCACGAGACGCGAGACAGGAAGCAAAGTAGATTGACAACCTCGCGTGACGTCACAGTGGCAGTGCACGGTGTTGGGTATATTTATGTCTGACATTTAGTGTAGAGCCTTTTATAGCATGGAAATCTCTTAAGGGTGGCTTAACCTTCCGTCTACATCTACGGGCAAGAGGTTTGTCTACACGCGCCTCTAGATTGTTTCACATTTGGATTAAGATTAAATTACTTTCTCACTATTTACGAAGTTTATAGTGCTCGCGTGCGCGTGCGTGTGTGTGTGTGTGTGTGTACGCGCGCGCGCGCGCGCAACAAAACTAAACCAATTCACGATTTGTTTGAGGTTTTTTGATACGTATTTGTTTCGTTTGCCCACTGCTTATGATTATTATTCAATTTTTAAAATAATATTTCAAAATTTCAAGGTTTTGTCTTTTGAAATTTTAATTTCACTCTTTGTTGTTCCTTTAAAGCATAGTGTTATTTTTTCCGAATGTATGTTTTTTTGTAATTTTTCAAAATTGTTTTGTTACTACTGTAATATTTCCTTTTAATTTAGATATTGTTACAAATTGTTTTTTTTTAAGATTAAGTGTAACTGAAATCTGTGTGATCCTAACTTTGCCTTTCAGTAGCCAAAAATAAAAAACACATTAAAAAAACTGTACATTTAATTTTAATTTTTCCATAGAATTTGATATCGGAAACTTTGGTTATTTCCGAATAATATTTTGAGGGATTTTCATAGTAAAATTAAAAATATTAACTTTTGATTAAAAATGAAGTATTATGTAACACATAAATTGTCTGAAATACATCATAATTATCCAACAAAGAACAAGAACATTAAAATGAAGTAAATTTAAAACACATTAAAATCGGTTATATAAAAAGAACTAATAAGCCTAGTGCTTTAAAATACCTGAGACATTAGGAATGGCGTAAACATATTTTTAATTTTGTAAAAATAACATACACAATTTATTATATAAAACAACTCGGTTCACAAATTTCTCCTTCTCAGTCACAGTTATACTAAATTTTTCATTGCAACTTAATTTTCCCTAACTATGGTTTTCTAAAACGAATCGAAATCACTGTTTTCAATTGTTTCGCCTAGCTGTTACCGGCAGAAGGCACTTTAATTGTACACTTGTAACAACTGTGTTACTCTATAATAGACTACAAGTGATTTTACTTTACAAACAATTTCTGTTAAATCAGAACAAACTTTCCTACTTGCCGTACGAGAGCCGAATAGATCTCGGGTTTAACTCTCCGAATCACGTGGAAGACGATAAATTTATCTAATCCCGGCTTACGTTATTCTTAGCAATAGAAACACACCTGAGCAGATCATTCAGTATAAGCTGTTAAACTTCCTTTGTCACTGCATTACGAAGTTTAAGGCTGTTAGATTGGGCTAATGGAGTCTAACTTGGTCCTGGAATCCGCAACGACCGTGAACTTTATACATACCGTGATTGTAGGCCTATAGTATGTTTGTAACGGATGGAGGACCGCATGGACATGGAGAAGAGAATCAGGGTACGTTACGAGCTTGAAAATACAAAATTATAAAAAAGAGTTGATGCAAATGAGGAAAAAAGATGCAAAAGGTGACTAGAAAATGGCAAAACTTGAAATAAACCGTGCAAAAGCATTACACAAACTTTTTCACATTCAATACGAGCGAAACATTTTGGAAATAACATTTCTCAAAATCGATCTCAGAATTTTCTCAAATTGCGATCGTTTATGAATTATTATGGATACAAAACAGTGTAAAAACTTGAAATACAAGAAAACACACTGAAATTTAAGTCGGAGTGAGGCTAATCAGCTCTTTCAAGGATCCATCTTACACCCACTCAAGAGGTAGCCATCGGCCTGAATCACTGAATCGTAGTTGATGGCTAGAGTACACAACTTTAATTGTTAAGTACTAAATATACCACCTGAAATTTTCTGTTCGTTCTGATAATAAATTGTAGGAAATTTGTTGGATTTTGAAAGCAAAAGATTAATCTAATATATAAAAATCAATGTTTGTTCGTATTTTATGCGCTGCCATACCGTTCATCCGATTTGTGATGGTGCTTTTTTTTAAATAGTCAGGAATTTCCCGGGAAGTTTATAGGCTATGGGACAGCTGTAATACTGAAACCCTTCACCCTTAAAAATCACCCTTTGTAGCGAAAAACGTGTTTTCGGAACCTTTGCCATACTGTTAATCCGATTGTAAATACAAAGTTTTCCAAGTTTGAATTTTGAAATACATGCCTAATTTCAAAATTCAAGGACAAATATACCACCGTGTTCGTTCTTATCTACCAGTTCCGTCTGATCATACATTTCTACAGAACTACTTTGATGGCGATGATGCACAAGTTGATGAAAGTAGCGATGCTATTCCGGGCACCAAACGCCATTTGCTATTTGCTAGTATTTTTTCACCAACACAATATATTGATAATATTATGCAAAACTTTAATTTACAACTTACCGGCGGATAATACGAGCCGATAAAACACCGCTCGAACAGCAAGCCGGACGTCATAGGTGGCGAAGAATGTGATATGCGTGATATGCGTGATATCTTCAGCGACGAAATAATACAATTCAACGTGTCGTCGAAATATATCGATCATAAGATGCGCTGCAGAATCTCATAACTTATTGGGAGGGGCAAGCCAGATATCACTTCAATATTATACAAACTAATTATCTACAAGAACCTAACACAGCGGACTCTTGAAAGAGGCGATTAGTGTGTAGACAGAGATCCACCTTACTCTGACTTGAATTTTAGTTATTTATGGAATGCTTTGCTTTCTAAGAATCTTCAATTTTATGAATTATAAACCTTCATATATAACCGAAATTTGAACAATTTTAATCGACTAAAGATTTATTTTATAACTTTAGACTATATTAAACTTTTATCAAAAAGCCGATTTTTAACTTCCTTTAATCAAAATCAGGTTCAAAATTAAAAAAATACATGCATTTGCAAAATTCAAAAATTAATTCAACATAAAGGAAAACTTGGCATAGGCTACTTGTCAAATCTCAACAAAGATTATGAACTATTAATTAAAAAATATCATGTTTTTTGAGCAATTTCAAGAAACTTCACTTCAAATCACTACAAACTTGTTCATAAAAAATATAGTAAAATAATCCTTTTAGTAAAAAACCTTTAAACATACACAATTACAACATTAAATTCTCTTTTGTGAATTAAATTAGCTTTACAAAATAGAGTCAAATAAATTCTAAAACTTGCACAAATAAATTCACTCTAGGTTAACTCTTACGTCCGAAGCCCTTCCTGTAACAATTTGTCAAACTTTAAGTCCTGCAATCCTTGCACCTCGAAGAATGGGTTACTGATGATAGAGCGAGAGCTTAGCAGAGATAAAGCAAAAACCTAACCACAATGTAAACAAACAGTCCAGTTGCCCTGAATCGTGAAGTACAAAAATTTATAATATCACGTTAGTATTAATAAAACAATTATTCCTACTTTGTTATTATAACAAATATTAAATTTACAAGTGAAACGGTAAACATGCAGTTAAAATCTTTTTTTTTTACTTTTTTCTTATTTTCCAAAACTCGTTATTACATGCCCAAAAGTGGTAATACTAAAAAAAGGCGAAAACTGCGGGAAGTTCGAAGAAAATTGATAAAAACGTTACTCGCGCAATCTCAAAAATAAATAATCGTGCAATAGAGCCTCCTCGCTGACGTGATGGAAGCAAATTCCCAAAATAATTTCTCTTTAACCTAACTATCCATTTGACTCTTACTTTACCAAGATAATCAGCATTAAAATCTACATATATTAGCACTTTAAACTTACGTTGAAAATACGAGAAACAAACCTGACCGCCGTCAAATTAAATTTCCTATATTCAACGAATTTTTAAAAATCAAAACTATCATTTATGTACGTTTTAACGTTGATCAAGATGGTTAAATTTGATTTAAAAAATATGTGAAACGACAATATTACGAATTTTTAAAGATTTGAAATGACCGCCATTTTGAAAATGTTGAACGAATTTGCTGATTAACGAGTTCACCTAAACTATTACTATAATCGTTTTCGTGTAGACTTTGAAACAAATTTGGCTAAAATTGCGAACATGAGCCTTCTAATGCGCGCGCGCGCGCGCGCACACACACACACACACACACACACACACACACACACACACACACACACACACACACACACACACACACACACATACATATATATATATATATATATATATATATATATATATCCTATTTGTGTGTGTGTGTACATTTTACCGACTGAAAATGTGATCGGTGTTCATGTCAATGATCTTATCACGATGACCGATTTTTCCAATGGAA
The DNA here is from genome assembly GCA_022606455.1 of Callitettix versicolor. Taxonomy (NCBI): domain Eukaryota; kingdom Metazoa; phylum Arthropoda; class Insecta; order Hemiptera; family Cercopidae; genus Callitettix; species Callitettix versicolor. The sequence goes on along the minus strand of CM040185.1, from coordinate 37,116,751 downwards.
CGTCCCTAATAAACAGCAATTAAACTCCCGCCAGTAAAAGTTTAATCAATTTTTTTACAGCTCTTAAAATCAGTAAATTTACAATTCGCGTTTTTTCCATACTCTTGTTGTCGCAAAATGGTTTATTTTATTGGCTAAATTATCTTTTCCAACTTTCACCATACACACAAAAAAAACGTAAATTGTAAAAGCAAATTCGTTAGACAATAAAAATTTGTATTCTTGCCAAATAATTTTGAAACTTGAATCATTCGTTTATTTATTGTCGGTTGACGTTTTATTACGTGATGCAGTTGTAATTTACCGGTTAATTAGTATATTTATAGCCGGTAATAAAAACGTCAAACTACCAATTGTGCTTCCACACGACATTAATAAAAAGCTAAACTGGACAAAGATAATAAACGTTAACATTTTAATCACTTCTATACAGCGCGGGAAATCTTACAATCTTGATGACTGAAACCGTAATACAAGCTTAACTCCAACCATTTAGTACATGCAATAGACTTAACGTATAATCGCCGCAAACATTTTTTGATAAAATCGAATGGTTTTTTTTCTGACTCTGGTTAGAGGAACGTACTATAGGTTTTCCTAGCAATTCATGTACACTGAGTTCAGTAATTGATATTACAGTTTTTACCTAATTTTCGCTGGAAAAACTACTTGAATGCCATCATGGTAAGAGCTAGAAGCAGCAGTTCGATTTGCTGAACACACACACACACACACACACACACACACACACACACACACACACACACACACACACACACACATACATATATATATATATATATATATATATATATATATATATATATATATATGTGTGTGTGTGTGTGTGTGTGTGTGTGTGTGTGTGTGTGTGTGTGTGTGTGTGTGTGTGTGTGTGTACAGAATAGAGCTTTGGTTAACTGTCATTCTCGAGACCGTTTAAGAGAAGGATGACAGAACAGACGGAGAACAGAAATAGACCATCCGTACTTTCAGCGATTGATAAAAATAACATACTATATTCTGTATATAGCACAGAATGTTTCATTATTATTATTTTGGAAAATGCAGTAAAACTCTTGAATTTTTTTATTTAACTCTAATTATGTATTATACACATTTTAAATAAACAATTCATTAAGACAGTAAATTATCCATACAGTAAACCTTTGACAAGTATTCACGTAACAAAGTAATCACGTGACTTTATGTGATCTACTTATACGCTGAGTGTTATTACAGTTAATAGTGTGAGAGTGTTTATCTTTCAACAGAATAATGTATATACTCTTTCCGAACTTGCTGACATTTGAAGTGTTTCTATCTCATTCCACTGGATAATAGGATAGATTAATTTTCGATTATAAATATTTCTTCATAGTAACAATTAGAGTCAGCTGCTACCTCCTTCTATACTATAAATACTTCGTATCCAGTTACAGTGTTTTGTTTTGTGTAGAAGGTTACTTTTATTATTTATTACTAATTATTTACTACGGACGATGTTTAAAAAAATTAGATAATAAAATTAACCAGACGGTTAGTAGAAACTGACAAAGTGTAGTGCATTTGAAATTTGAAATTTCCTGCTCGCGATTTTAGCTCAAGAAACCCTAATCGATGCCGGATTTCTTTAGTTTTTTGTAACTATCAAACTAAAAAAAGCATTTATTTAAAATTTGCTATACAAAAATTTAAAGGCGATTTTTTGGAAATTTAAGTAATAATACAGTTTTTTGGAGGTCTTCTTTAGCTTTTGAACAATATTTTTGATACAATATTTACACGCCAGAGATGTGTGTAATATATTTACCATATTTACTAACAATGTGGTTTTATCGAACTGACCCACTTTCGGTCCGTTCAGGGTGAATGTATCTCGAACAGTTCGTCGCTTATACTTAAGAAAAACCGGTAAACCTGTGAACCAGGAAACGCGTCTATTAATACCCGTAAACGATAAAACATTTCCATTTACCTGACAAAAAGATTTCCCGGAGGAAATAATACGCGGAAAATAAATCAACAATATTGATAGAATTTGTGCTGACGACAGAAACGGTTCAAGGGGTGAAGTACTAATGCGCATAGCCACGTTTTATTGGAAAGCTCTTACAGGGGGTGAAATAGAATGTCCTACCTTGACGAGGGGGTAGCGGTTGTTTACAGGTTAACATATGCGCATAGTGAATAATAAATATTTCCCTTCCAAAGTGGAAAAAAACTTTTTTAGATTTGTCGTGTTACAAAAAAGTGGTGAAAAACACAAAATTTTTCCGTTTTTTGAATGGTTTTTTTTGTAATAAATAAGAACAAGTGAAAACTTAATTACGGCAACGCAGCTATCTCTATAACGTGATGGAAGCGAATTTTGAGACAAAAAATTATCTTTAAGTTACTTTTGTTTTGAGTTTTTGATTTCACAATTATATCAACATTAAAATCTACTATATCAGCTTTTTGAACTTTCAAATTAAATTGAAAATAAGAAAATAAACCCTGGCCGTCGTTAAAAAAACCGTAATTTCAAATGATTTTGAAAATTCAAAACACTAATTTATGCAGTCTTTAACTCTGATTATAACGGTGAAATCAGAATTTGAAAACAATTTCAGACAAAAAAGTTAAGAATTTTTTAAAAATTGAAAAACCTGCCATTTTAAAACTGTTAAATTTTACTGGTTAACGATCATCTTCTTCAAATAATGGATTTGTGTGCAAACTTTGAATGAAATTGGAAAACAATTGCTTGCACATACACACACACGCACGCATATGCACGCGCGCGCACGCACACACACACACACACACACACACACACACACACACACACACACACATACATATATATATACATACATACATATATATATATATATATATATATATATATATATATATATATATATATATATATATATATATACACACACACACTTATATACATAGATGAAAAATCTTAACGACCCGTTACTAAGTGATCTAGAGTCAGGATCGGTGCTCATTTCATGGTCCCAGGTCTATGTGGTACCTTGATGACTGCTAAAATAGCTCATTTTCCAATGGAAATTCTCTAATAAATTGCATTGGTAATGTTATTTTTGTTTAGGATCTATGCTGTATTTCTAAATCAAAAACTAAACTTGATTTTAGATTCAGTAGTGAATATTTCCCCATAACAACTTGTAGGCTAATTTGTAATGATATTACAAGCGTAACACTGATGTCCCATTATTTCTTTTAGAATTTTTATTTTGCTTCACGTCTATACTTTATAGCCTACATTAGACCACAAAGAAGTCAAATTACTTTTTCGTTATTTTGAAACAGTTTAAAATTTGAAAAACTTTTAGAAAAGAGCTTTTAATTCCTCTTAACTTTGCTTAACAAACGATTAATAAATATTTGCATTTTTATGGACCTTTTAAATGACGAAAAACTTGTACAAATTGTCAAAGTTGCCTATTGTTTTAAAGTTTTATAGCCAGTAATGTGTGATTAACTATGTAACGTTAAACGATAAAACACAAACTATAACCTATACAACGTATTATATGTTTCTATTAAAATCTAAAAACTATTATCTCCGCTAAACTTTTAATGAAAACCACAAACAGACCACGTGACATGACCGTTGAACATACATATCCCGGCAACAGATTCATCCAATAATTTCCCCAGTGTAAAGCTTTGCATTTACCCCTCCCCGCCTCTTTTCGGTAAAAGAACGCCATTACCTGTAACCTAGTTTACAGAGTTGCCTCGTACTTCCTACAAATGTAAAATCAACGCTTGGAATTGTCAATGTTTGTGATTGACGTGTGTCGTTTAGGTTAGGTTTGCTTGTACGTATACGGTAATGTATGTTTACTTACGTTTATAAAGTAACTGTGCCACTGGGAAGGAAATATTAAGATGTAACTGTCTTACCTGAAACAGAATGTATTAGAATTACTTCAATTACTGTAAATGATTAAGCTTACATTGTTTCTGTACATATATTTTTAACAGCCCATTAAATGGTGATCTAGAGATCAATATCGGCCTTCATTTCATGTTCACAGGTCTGGGTTTTACCATAATGGTATATTAAAAAAACGGGTGATTCGAAGAAAACCTGATAAAAGCGCAAAAGTCCATTTTCAGGCAATAAAAATATAATAAAAGCTTCTTTTAAGAGTAATTGCTAATTGTTTAACAAATGCATGTGATAAAACTTACCTTTTGGTTAAACATTCTACACACTTGCTAAGAAGTTTTTAAAGTCATCAGACGTGTGTAAAATGGCTACATTTATGTGTTTTCGTAAAGAGAAATACTACAGTGACTGTGCAGGGTGTATGGAATATAGCTACAAGGAGTTACACTGCTTTATAGAAAGTAGTACAGAATGACTGGAAGATTTTTTTTGGGTGTCTACTAGGAGACTAGAGGTAAAGTATAAACAAAGGATGATGATATTTTTGCGCTTTTTGGAGACCCGAATTACCAAAATGATATTGCTAAGATACCGGCTTAAGTAAATCAACAGTTACATTTTTTTTTTTTTTTTTAACGTCCGAATATTGTGCACACTTGGGCTAATGCAGACGGTGGGATGATTTATAGCTTATGAAAATGCCAAGCCCTCGCCGGGAATCGAACCCGGATCCTCGGGGTGAAAGCCTAGTACGCTATCCACTAGATCACCGAGGCGGCTCATCAACAGTTACAAAAACTGTACCTTTCGTTTTGGGAAAGTTTATAGAGCAAAGTTTTACCGTTTAGGCCCTACACGTTGCCAGTTTTCTGGCATGCCAGTTGAGAAACGACTTGAAGGTCACTGGCACTAGAATTCCAGCTCACTGGCCGGGAATTGTTTGTTTGTTGAAGGCGTACAACATGGTTGATTTGTTTAATTTGTTTTAAAATGATTGAAACATCATAAGGAATTCCTAAATAATATTTAAATCTTCAAGCTTTAATTTTTTTTTGGCACATATTTTCACTGTAAAATTTGGCACATTCATGTCGTCAACGATGGTTTGCACTGAGGCAATCCCAGACTCCTTATTGTGGTAATATTTACTAAACATGTTCCACAAGTTTTCGTGGTCACGGTACAACTGTACAAATGTCAAAGTCTTTTCCTCACTTCATTGATTAGTTTTGTTTGTCTATAACTACTTAAACAGAACCTGGTAAACATAATCCATTTGGTTGAATGATTTGAGCTACTGGCGGACGGCAGTTGTCGTTTTACACGGCACCAGTGCAATAGAGTGGCGGTGGGGGAAGCTTGAGTGCCAGTAAAACAAAAATATTTGTTCTGCTGGAGTTGCCAGCGACTGGCAGGCCTGGAGCTTGCTGGCCTCTCCAGTGACTGGCATGGAGCGTTTACACGGTGGAACGCACTCTGGCATCGTGTAAATGGGCTTTCAGGAGTGAGTAGTATTTCCTACTGGAAGAAAAAGTAGAATGGTCAAGTTGTTTTAACTTTCCGACGACATTTGCCGCTATTGACTGCTCTCACACACCTATTGTCGAACCATCTGTGAACGGTGATGATTATGTTAACAAAAATAGTTTCTGCAGTGTTAACGTCCAAGGTACATTTAATGCAAGGAAATGTTTTAAGAGGATTGATACACAGTGGTTTGCTTCTGTCAATGACAGCATAATTTTACAAAAACTCTTCAGTTTACAGTTCAAAAACATATGCGCAGGAAACATATGCCAAACACATAAATACATTTGGTGTATAATAAAAATAACCAAAACAATTACCCAACATTTACTTTCCAGCACAAGCAGAAGATTATTCAGCTCGATTCTAGCAATTGCTAACGGTAAACACTTTACTTTAATAGCTAGTGTTTTTATTTACACCACCCAATTTCTTAAAATCGGTTCATCGGATCTTTCGCAAAATTTTGTAGTGTATATAGGCCCTACTGGGATTTTGCGTCACAACTCTGACCGTAGTTGAGTCTATTTTATTTGGAACAGAAAATGATTAGTATTTTAAAATTAACATATCGATTTGAATTCTTATATGCTCAACTTTTTTAAAAAATCTGTTGAATCGATTTTGAAAAATTCGATTTTCAAGATTTTTAAAGAAACAATGATACGATAGAAATTTAATGTAATGTTTCCACACAAAATCATCATGCGTGAAATAATACCAAAACACCAGTTTTGTTCGCTCTAAGCAGAAAATTTTAAAGAGTATTTCTGGAAACCAGATCAGTCGATCGAACATTTCCGAAGCATGCCACAGAAACTGCACACGAACCTCTCTTCATCCGAGCTCCTAAATCCTAAAATTACAGTAAAGGTGTTCCAGCTAGATCGTATCTACCCAGCCGGTGATGTGACATCTTATACCCTGAAATCTCTCTATTACAGTCGCGTCCCCTGAGACTCCCCTCCCCCCATGTGTCCCCTTTCTTATCATCTCATCTCCTCTACGCCTATTCTTTACTCTTGTCAGGTCAAACTTTGTTGTTGGGCTTAATAAAGTGCAGATAGCTTCCATAGACGTAACTCCACAAAAATATCTTCAACCGTTATTATTACTCTACTTATAGTAAGCAAGTTTCAAAACAATATTGTCTATAGTATTATCTTTCTTAAAGCCAACGAATTAACAGATAGGAAAAAAGTAAGAAATTTATTGGGGGGGGGAGAATGAAGATAGAAACAATCAATCAATATATCTCATATATAACCTTTAACCTTATTTTCCTTAAAATACTCTTCTCCTTTATGTATATAATGCCTCCACTGTTCATACAATTGTTGGAAACCCTCGTGTGTGTGTGTGTGTGTGTGTGTGTGTGTGTGTGTGTATATATATATATATATATATATATATATATATATATATATATATATATATATATATACATATACATATATATATATATATATATATATATATATATATATATATATATATATATGTATGTATGTGTGTATGTGTGTGTGTATGTGTGTGTGTGTGTGTGTGTGTGTGTGTGTGTGTGTGTGTGTGTGTGTGTGTGTGTGTGTGTGTGTGTGTGTGTGTGTGTGTGTGTGTGTGTGTGTGTGTGTGTGTGTGTGTGTGTGTGTGTGTGTGTGTGTGTGTGTGTGTGTGTGTGTGTGTGTGTGTGTGTGTGTGTGTAAAACCATATAACAGTTAGACTAATGAAAACGAGGGATCAGCGTTAACAGAAATGATAAATCTTCCGACAGTAACTGCAGTGCCGAACCTACGACTTCTGAGGTGCGCAGTTCTGACGCAGCAGACTACGGTGTCGTAACAAACTTGACCAACAAGCACTCTATATATGGAAAAGTAAGAAAAAATATTAGATTTTTAGTTGTACAATATTCGTGTTTTGAAAATTTGAGAAAGTACATAAGCATTATTAGTTTTTAAACATCTCTTATAATTGTGTTCTAGGAGTCAGGATGGTTTTTTTAATCGTTTCTAATCTTACAATGTAATTTTTACTAATTAACCGCAAGTCAATGTTGTTGGAAAACTGCGTAGAAAAAATTTTGGAAACGGTTATTTCTTTGAAAAAATAATACTTCAATATGTTTCGACTTCCACATAATTAAATACTTCAAATTTCTTACATACAATTTTTTATTAAAAAACACATAAACTAAAACTTTATGATTTCGCAGTTTTGCTTTTTTTATGTTATTACTTTATCTAAATCAAATTATCTAAAGATTAAAAAAATCAATAACTATAAAACTGAACACTTAGTGGAAAAACTTTAATTGTAACTTTTGGAAATATTTTTAAGCTGAAAGCAATCATTCCTCATTTTATGAACTTGAGTAAAAAATACAACAAAAAACAAAAGAAATCTGAGATAGTTTCAAATGACAAAATCATCATACTGCATATCATCATACTTCCATATCTTTTTAGTGTTTACTACACATACGTCCACTGTCATTAATAATAAAGCGTTTTGAACTATATAAAATATCTAAATAAATTTAAACAACTTCATTAAACGATAAACCGTTGTTTCTAGCATTAAATAACTCCATAAAATAATATTTAAACTTTTCTGAGTAAATATAATGTTTTTTTTTGAGAGTTTTGATTATTTGAAAAATTTGCAAAGATAGAAAATTTGAAATTAACTACTAGAAAAATCTTGCAAAATTAGTTGTTTTCAGATATTATTATGTGAAACACACACACACACACACACACACACACACACACACACACACACACACACACACACACACACACACACACACACACACTTATCTTTCAAGCAGACGTCTTCGGAATTTATTAGACCAAGCTAAAGACAAAATATTTTAAGAACAAAAGGATAAAAATATTTTTAATACTTTAAACCCCCTACCATCTTTGTTGTAAGCAAATATGAAAAATTTACAAAAATTTAGGATCAAGTTTTAAAACAGTTTTATTATGATTATTATTTATATTAAATAAATGCAAAAACACAGTTATTTTAAATGTTATTTTACCGCGGACAGATTGGCACA